>MJUU01020254.1:18535-36381 GCA_002080025.1 Modiolus philippinarum
CAATGGAATTCACCATCATGCTTTTCCCGATTGGTGTCGCTGCTGCACTATCAGGTAGTTCGCGGGAAAACTGGTATTTTACTCATGTTCAAATATTGTTCTTGGTGCGTTATTTTTCCCGATATCACGACGTCACAAAACAAAACCTGATAGTGCAGTGGTGACACCATACGGGACAAAATCTGGAAGGTGCATTCCATTAGTTATACTATGATTATTTGAACTTGACAATAAAGGTCAGATTCACAGTTATTATATTCGGCCGCGACGAAATGCATATACATATACAATAAAGGGATATGGAGTAATTCCACAATAAATGCAAAAACGGGGTACAGCCAAGCAATGGGACAACGCTTTTATTATTGTTCTTCATTTTGAGGTCAACATGAGGCCTTCAATAACGAGTGTTGCTAATACCGCATATCAAGTTTTAGAGGGCCCATAACACCCGTTTGAACGATTTGAACAAATTTAATTGCTAAATTTCGAACGATGGTATTCCCATATTTGTCTTAACCATTTATGAACACAATGGACATTAGGACAAAAAGTGATGCCAAAGACAATGTTGTATTGGAAGAAGAAGACCAGGAAGACTTTGATGCAATTCAAAATGTGTTCTTACGGTGAAGGGAGGACATTTAGGCATTCCAGTCATGCACCTGAGATTACAAGTGCCAAATTGATGATTTCGGAATGCGTCCAGTTGTTTTACCCCAAGATAAAATTTAGAATTAAGCGCAACAGTGCATACGATTGGTAAATAATCAACAAAATTATCAACACACATATCATAATAAAATTGCCCAGACAATAGTGAACTGGAATTATAATATATTTATTCCTTATTGATGTGATTTACATCCGACTTTTTTTGGCAAAGGGTAAGACTGAAAATATTTCCCCCAAAAATATCGGGCCTTTTTCAGCCCCGATTTACTCAAAAAAGAGCCTCATGAACAACTATTTGTTATTCATCAGTTTTGAAGACTTTTATATGAACTAATCAGTTGTAGGACCCGGGGGTTGAAATTCCGGGGCATCTTTTTTCAGAATTTGTCAAACTTTGGAACACCTTTATGGAAATAGCATTTCAAATAATATTGCTCTTGTAACCCTAACCATTCAGTACCTTAAGATAGTAAAAAAGAATACCACAAAACTTATGATAACTTACTTTTGTTACTAAGGTACTGCACAATTAGTCTTTGCAGAGGGCAGATCAAATAAAAAACATTGGAAGACCAGAACATGTGTAAAAGCTATCTGATCAAATTAAAATTGAAAGCCAGGATGGAATTATATATGAGAGTTATACACATATTAATATAAGAAAGATAACAGGAAACACCTACAATGGCCGTTAACCACAATCACATGCCACAATCCATCAGGGAATCGCACAAGAAAAACAATAAAATGACAAAAGACAAACATGGACAACGATAGGAACTCGGGATAGCCGGACTTGGTACCGGCACTAGCAAGAGCTAGCGGTAGGGTTAAACCGGTTTATGGGTACCCAAACCTCCCCTTTCTCTATCCCGTTTCCCTATTAGTATAATAAAACATACAAATAAAACCCAATACAGGTAGACTACTAACTCCAAGACCACAATCTTGAGAAGGAAAGAAAAAGACAAAACGTAATTTAGAAAGATGGGTCGAGGAGTGCTCGCCGCTTAACTGCCGGCTAGCTTAAGGAGCCTAGTCTGCTGGTAAAACACTGTCGCACTACGGAATAAAGATCAAACTCAAAACTCCCCGAAGGGTTTGGTAAAGAATTATCATAGATTTCAAATTCTAAGTCCAACTCGGGTAGCGTGGAACGTTTTGATAAGTTTTGTAAAAGAAATATCGCAGATACCACTGTGAAGCAAATTTGAACAAGATATTTTGCTTCAGGATCGACAGATAGTGGATAGGATACAAATTATGGTTGATATAATAAGTTATTGTTCAGACTATCTAACAAGATGAAAATCATGACGTGATGATTCCCCGTGCGAGAGATGTATGCTTTCTATATTTTTCAGTTATGGTGTACTTGTGCGGGAGAGGATTTCACATATGGATATACTATTGATACTCTCAAATTTTGGCAATTATTTTTGTAATTTCGAAATGTAATCCAGACCACCTGTTTTAAGTGCCCACATCTCACTATTTTATAACGCCAAGTTTTCTTACATTCGACTTGATGACTGTCCTGTGTTTGTCTATATGTTGTAGTTGTCCACGAGCTTAATACACTAGTGCTTTTGTCGGGCAAAGGATGACAGTGATTGTAAGAGCACTTTGCCAGTTTAATTGATGTTTGTTGACAATCCCGCACCCATGACCAAGAAAGACATGGATATAGCGTTGCTCGACAATTAGCAAAGAATTCCGGTTAAACCGGTGCTAGGGGCCGTCTTGAACTTACTATGAGGTATGAGCAAAGCTCATTGTTGAAGGCCTCATGGTGACTTCAAGATGAAGAACAACAATAAAAGCGTTGTTCCTTTGCTTGTTTTTACCATGTATTTGTAGAGACTTTGTCTCGTGTGCATTTACTCCATATCCTTTTATTCCCCAATTACAATGACCATTAATGAAGAGTGTTTGCTTTAATTTGAATTAAAGAAAATCGTCATATAAATTTATTCTGTCTTTTTACATCCCCACAGTAAGGCGGCGGTAACATTATGCTTTAACTTGTTCGTACGTACGTACATGGATGTGTGTACGTCTGAAACAACGGCAGTAGAATACCGAAGGAACAAGGGAAGCGATGACTACAAAACTCGAAGTCCAAAGACATGGCAGAAACGGTAACAGACAAAAACAAAGACAAAACAAGGACGTGAGACAGCTACAATGCACGGAAATAAAAAGATAACATTAAGAACTAAGGCACTCATAGTGTGAACTCCCATGAAAACCGGGAGTGACATCAGGTGCTCCGGAAGGGTTAGCATGTCCTGCTCCACTAGCGACACCCGTCACACGATCAGTGAGGTATGTATTGTTTTGAAAGTTCTGATTTGTAGCTGATTGGAATTGCCATTTTCTAACCCTTAGACAAAACCAATAAAGATCCATGGTACTTGTTACTTCTCTAACCCTTAAAACAGTACCAAGGTGAAAATTTGAAAAAACTGTCGTAAGTCTCTTGAGTATTCAAACATTAACCAGGACAAACCAATAGCACGAACATCACCAACGGAGACAAAACTAAAATGTTACAGTAAGATACACAAGACAACACAAAAAACTAAAACCACTGACAGTCTGAAATGATTTCCAAAGAATTTCTCGATTAGTGATAACAGTAATGTTTTGATATTTGGTATGAAGTTTTGTTATGATGACTTGTACCCGGTCTCCACATTTTTAGGTCGTCACTTATCTACTTCTTGTCTTCCGATCACTCTTATTTTTTTCCATAACCGCGTTTGCGGAGGCATCCGTGTCCCATGGACACATTTTTATTTAATTTGTTAAAAAAAGACGGTTTCTAATTTTTTTTTCCTTATTACGCGCGATAGTATGAATATGGAATTATTTTTTCATAGAATAAAATATTATTCTTTTATCGTATTTTTCAATATTTATTTTGGAATTGCAACACCGTTTGATGCTAAATTGTTTGCATAGCACTCGTATACTATTCAAATACAAATGCCAGCTCTTCTTTCTTAATTTTAGCTTCCAATGTTTGCTTTCATTTGCATTTATCGATAAAACAGTATGGATTTAATGATCGGAAATGGCCTTTATCGCAACTAAAGCATTCATCTAAGAGAGTATTCTACTTATATTAAATCACTAAGACATAAGTTGTCGAAATATGTAAAAACTAAATTCACAGTAAAGTAAGTGAGAACCGAACCGTCAGTCTAAAAAGAACAATCCAAGGACAATGGCAACGTCGAAAAAACAAAGAAACAAAGATATAACATGAGAACGGCACATGCAGAAAAGAAAATGAAGACACGCACATATACAAAAATGAACAATACGGACCCGAGAAAAAAACCATGGGTGAGATCAGGTGCACTGGTAGAGTAAGCATCTTCTGCTTCTTATAAGACATCCGCCGTGTTGAACATGTCAACTCCGGTAGAAAAAAACAAATCCGGTACAGGAAAACAAACTTTAGTGGCAAAGAAAAGATCTGTTGTCATCTAAGAAACAAATATCCCATAGCGGTCCACAAGATCGTGATGTCGACCGTAAATCTTTTGTAGTGATGACCTCAAGCTATGGGCAACATACCATTGCTTAAGTAGCCTATTTGTAAGCAAGCGAGCTCTATCAAGATAGTCACTGTATCGACCACAGACCCTTGAGTAGCGAATGAGTTGGGAGATGTAAACTCCGTATGCCGGTGCTTTTGGAATGTTGCTACAAAGAAAAGGGAAGTTAACTATTGGAAAAGCGAATTCATCGCGTTTGTCATATAGCCTAGTTTGTAGTGTACCTTTGTTGTCAACTTCAAGATGAAGGTCAAGGAACGAGGCTGATGTGGACGTATCTGTAGTATCCTTAATTTCGGTATTTTGTTTTTCTCATGAGAAAGTGATCTTTTTACATTGATGGAAAAATTTGCTACGTGTTGTTGCCGCTTGGACTTGTCAATTCTGTTCAGAAATTTTGTTATTACCCCTATTTCCCCGATATCTTCCACATTAAGTTTACGCATACCCAATGACAGGAACTACCGCATTTATGACCACTTACAGACTCATTACATTGAACAAGTCACAATATAAACAACTGATGTTTTCTCTCCAAAAAGTACTGTTCATCGATTTCGTACTGTCATTTTTTTCAATGACAATTCAAAATTGAATATTATTAATTCATTCTATTGGTTCAATATTATGAGTAAACTGCAAAATTGATTACTCTTCTGAAATGCGTATAAATGTCATTTCAATTGTAATTAGAATTAAAAACATTTGCTTTGATTCCAAATAGCTATGTCAACCGACCAAACAAAAGATGCAATATTCAATTTTTTACCGACAATGACCTGAAAATGGTGGCGGGAAAAGCTTTTTCTGGATTTTTCATTGCTTTGTAATTGGCTTTTCTTTTGCTGTACAAACAAACATACCAAAAAAGGAGGATTTCAAAATAAAGTAGAGGCTAAGTCACTGAGCCTGTATCGCTCACATGACAAAATGCTTCTATCCTATGAAGATGACAAAAAGATGTTGTTTTTTCAAATGGGTGTATTGTTTAGCTATGTTCGCCACTGGTAGCAATGTTTTTGTTAGATCCAATTGAAATGAGAAATCTTTCAAAAGGACTTCCATACATTATTCCAAAACAGTTTATTTAAATTTGTTTTGATAGTTTCAGAGCAAAAAATGAAAGGAATGCTTCCCGTATAGTCCAATGTTAAACTATAATTTGTCCTAGAGGTCAAGCTTTTTGTCAAGTCGGAAAGAAATTAGCAGCTTTTATAGCTTTTATGAAAGACCTTGCATCATATTTGTACAAGTTTTGTTGAATTTGCTTTTATTTTTTAGTTGCTTCCCTTGTTCCTTCGGTATTCTACTGCCGTTGTTTCAGAAGAATGTGAGTTTCCCATAGGGTATATTGTTAAAAATGTGAGTTTCCCATAGGGTATATTGTTAAAAATGTGAGTTTCCCATAGGGTATAATTATGTTAAAAAATGTTCTGAACTGGCAGCTATGTTTTTGTAAGATCGGAACGAAATAAGTAATCTTTGTGAAAGACCCCCTAAAGTTTGGTTGAATTTGCTTCAGATAAGAAAAACAAAATAATGCAATTTTCCAGAGATTCTATTGTTAAACTTTGTTCTGTGCTAGTAGCCATGTTTTTGTGGGATCGAAATAAAATGAACAATCTTGGTAAAGGATTTTCCATACATCAATCATTCCTGTAAAGTTTTGTTGAATTTGCTTATTATAAGTTGTTTCACAGGAGAAGATATATATGTGGTTTTACCATAGGGCCAATATTTAAATATGTTCCATGCTGGTGGTCATGTCTTTATCAGATCGAAATGAAATCAGCAATCTTTGCAAAGGATCTTCCATACATAATTCCTGTAAATTTTGATTGACTTCGCTTCTTTGAAAATGTGAAAAAAGAAAACGGAAGACGGACGCCAAGTGATGGCATTAGGTCACACTGAGCTAAAAAGGGATTATAGAATTTTCTGCAGTTCTTCTTATGTGTATAGATGAAACATATGAGCAGAATTAATATTCATGTTAAAAAATCACTACTTTATAATAAGTATAATGATTTCGGCTTTTCTATAATGATTTTTCCGCTTTGTAGCAGTAATTTTCCCTTAACTCTTTTTCATATGACGTCTACATCTCATAGCTCATTCGCTACTATGTAAAATTTAATATGAAAGATAACAGGAAACACCTACAATGGCTGAAAAACATAGTCACATGACACAATGTAACAAAGAACTGTACAAGAAAAAAAAAACACAATAAAAATACAAAAGACAAACGTAAACAACGATAGGAACTTGGAACCGCCGGACTTGGTACCGTCACTGGCAAAAGCCAGCGGTAGGGTTAAACCGGTTTATGGGTACCCAAACCTCACCTCTCTCTGTCCCGTTTACCTATAGTACAATAAACATACGAATAAAACCCAAAACAAATAGACTACTAACTCAATGACCACAATTTTGAAGGAAAAGCGATTGTGTCCATTGTGGTTCAACCACTTGCAATTGTCTCTGTAGAGATTTATTGTTGTAACTATGATTTGACAGATCGACACAATGTTTATATTTGATAGATGAAAATAGACATTTAAGACTTTTTTTAAAAGTCCATTTTTCTGTCCAGTAAATGTTTTTCTTTGAATTTTAACATTTTTCTATTTTCTTTTTCGCTGTTGGTAAATATAGCTTCTGCTTGACAATCGACATAATGTTTTATTTATTTTTGAATAGGACATCTGTGAATATTTTGGACTTAAGTGCTCAAAAACAGCAAAAAACGTCTGTCCAACATTGACAAATATCTGCAAACATTCCATTTTTGTATAATTTGCTCGATTCAGTTTGCCATTTTTTAATTGTTATCTATTAGAATTAAAAATTAGTTCATTCATGGGGAGATGTTGTAACAAATTTTCTCAAATCAGTTTTGAATGGGCGTCCATAGAAAAATGTCCACTTCGCAACGCCAACGCTAAATAGTCAAACAGAGCGCTCGTTCTGTGATTTAAATTACATTTTTTGCTGTAGAAACGTTCGTTATCTACTATTCTATCTGTAAACTAGCAGAGAACGATATGTTACAATCCATTTCTCTTAGGTGATTAAATTTGTTGGCACAGTTGACACCGTATTTTTTTCTTGTCCACTTCGCAACGGTCAATATTTCCAAGAGACGTCCATCATAAAATCATGAAATTCATAATAATCATAACTAATCTTGTGCATTGTACGGCAATTGTTGAATTGTGGTTCTAGGACATATGACAAAGAAGAAATCGCCAGTAACAAGTAAATATGTCCACTGTGCAACGGCCCAATTCGCAACGCTATAAGGACGTTGCGAAGTGGACAAAACCTCTTAGTGTATCGGAGATACTGCTGCACCTCTACCAGAAAATTTTATAAGAATAAAATACAAGAAATCTGATGCATGCTTACTGGCAATTAATATAATAAAAAAAAAGAAGAGTAGCAGGTTTTATCCGTATTTGACAGCTAAATGTGTGATTATGTCCACTACGTTACGGTGTCATTCAATCCTCGAAAAGGTTGCAAAGTGGACAAAATCGTTGCAAAGTGGACATTTTCGTACATTTTTTCAATTTTTATAAGAAAATCTGTACAGAAATTTTATCTGCTTGATACAATGCTGAAGGTACAAGATGAATAATTTAGATGCTTAAATGATATTTCCTATTGCATTGTTTTTCCGTTTGAATTTGACAGTTGAATATTGCATATATCAATAATTTTCTGTCACAATCGTTAAAAGTATGCTTGTGGTGCTTTACTGGAGATTTTGTTGATGTATCTTATTGTTATCTAGTACTTAATTATCTGTGGTTCCAGATACTACACAAAATATCGTTACAAAAACATTTTCCTCATTTTTTAAATAGGAAATTGAAACGTTGCGAAGTGGACATTTTGGTTTAACCTGGTTACTTTGGATGTCCTTTCTACACACTTAGGTTTCTTAATTTGGTATCTACTGATATTAAGGTATCAACAGCTACTATTTAATTGCTGGGTCAAAGAAGTTTATTTTTGTGTTTTTTCTGTGGGCAAAAGTGGACATTATTTAAAAATGTCCTATTTATCAATGGGTCTATTGACTATACGCTTATTTTGACTGTCACTGGTCTATTTAATTGCAACTTGACTGGTGCCACGCTTGGAGTAGATAAGTCTTATTTTTGACTGTCACTGGTCTATTTAATTGCAACTTGACTGGTGCCACGCTTGGAGTAGATAAGTCTTATTTTTTAAGACCACTTGGTGATGCCTTCATTCTTTGTAGAGATTCATTGCTATTAAATATGGAATAATGGTAGTTTTGAAGGTCGAGACAGAAAATATCTCAGTATCGCGGTGAGTCCGATAGGACGAGCTGTGATACTAGTGATATTTTCTGTCGAGACCTTCAAAACTACCATTATTGTTTTTATCGGCAACATCGTAAGAGTCATGATGTCAATTTCATGACGTCAATGCCCGATATTTTCTTGTTTCAGGTCAGTACGGAGATACTGACAATATTAGTCAGTAAGATCAAAGAGAAAATGTACATATTGCCGATAAATGGAGTTATCCACTCTTATCCATATTTGTCAATTCGTTTAATCGGTTGTTTTGTCTTTATCTGGGTTTTCTCTGCATTACCATGTTTGAGGATTTTTATATTCAAGATTTGATATAGTCTTTCATTATTAAGTCTCCCAAACGAAGTTTGTGGAGACTTATTGTTTTCTATACTTACAATACGTCTGTAAAAATTCGGTGACATTGTTCGTTTTATCTTTTGAATCTAATACGAGGAGTTGACTGCCTCTTTGTTCACAAAATGACTTTGCATCTTGCCAAGTTCTACCAACAAGGTCGATGTATAAACACATACTTATGTAATAAACAAAGTTATCTTCGATGCACACTGAAAATAAATGGAGAAAACAGTTCTTAAATTTCTTCATAATTCTATTAATTTGTTATTTCTATTAATTTTCAGCGTTGTAATTATTATTTAATATCTGCACATCGTGATATAGGAAATTCTTACAAAAGCATTGCTTAGCATTATTCGTTAATTTTGTGATGTATTATGCGCCTTATGATAAAGTAGTGCATAATTGAATGAATGGCATTATCTTTAATTTGATTCTAAAACGAACTTTATATACTTTTACAACGATAATTATGTCCTTAGCTAGCTGTCAGTAACTGCGAGCATTTGTTAGGACAGTACGAGTGTGTATTGTCTTCGTGTTTTATATACTTCATTGTAAAGGTACTCGTCTTGATAAGTTGGAATTTATTTTAGTTTGATTTTTACTGTTAGTCTTTTTGTGTATTTATTTTTTTACCATTCACCACACACTGGGGGGGGGGGTTGATCCGAGAAAACGAGTTTAACCCAACCTGCCCCAAGTCAGGAATATGTTGGTCATTGGCTTGTCCTTGTCTTCTTATAAAATTCTAGTTTCTTGATATTCGGGTTGTATGTGGTATGTTTCTATTGATTCATTCACTTTTTTACTTTCTGGGGGCCATTTAGGGCTTGCTATATGGTTTGAGGTTCCGTACGGTGATCCCTACATGCTTTGTTTTGAGTTGTTTTAACCTGGAGATGGGATGTTGTCTCCTTGACATTTACCCAATTTCCTTTCTTTTTTATATTTATACGCTACTAAGAAACATGGTAGTTGCATTCCTTTGACAACGTCGAAACTGCAAACAGGCAATAAACATTACAAAATCAGCATGTTAAATCTAGTGTCAATAAAATTTTGGGAAAACAGTTGAATGCTTTGGAAGGATTCCTACCCTTGATATTAGTGCTGTTTGTCACATTCTTCTTGCGGAATGATAACATTGCGACTTATGAAAATATAACTAATGTCCACAATAACGATTCACTGAACTAGCATCGCAAAATATCGTTTTGAAGTAAACAGATGTAACATAACATTGTGAGGGAAATGCAAGAATTTGAATCAGTATGAAATTATCATCATAATGTATGTTTCATTGGTGCAGATTGAATTTAAATTGAGAGTTTTTTCCAAAATTAATTCCAGTCGACTTAGTTTGAAGGATCAGCAAACCATGTCCTTTAAATTCATTTGCACAACGGAGGCTGAACTAAAATTCTATTGTTCAACGACACGGCGGATATAGAGATAGCACAAACAGACCAGGAAAGCAAACAAATAAATATAGGAATGAATGTAACACAAAATAAACACTAGGAGATTAAAGATTCATCGTATTATTGAAACTTCCGTCAATATTTTTTGATATCCCGTCTGAACTTACTTTATGATACAAGCTTTGACTAAAGCTTAACAAATCAGGATGTCACCGATCTAGTTTAGAGCTATGACGTCATCTTAGTTTACCTGTTCTGAGGATATCGATTATATAATAGTCGGCATATATTTTTCCTATCCTTTTCTAAAATTATTTTGACTGCTTTACTTTTTGTAGAAAAAAAATAAATGAAAATAAGGATGAAAATGTTATTTTGGACTAAACGGCACAATTTCAAGTTCCCGCCAATTTTGTCGGGTACTCAGAATGCTACAAAATCTGTGATCGCAAAACTATTTGGCCAATGGCAATTTGATAATATTCGCACAGGAGAAAGAAACTAACCTCCTCAACGGATTAAGTAAATTAAAAAAACAGAGTAAAAGATACTTGTAAAAAAGCATGTAAATCACGAAAATTGCGGGAATAAAATGACGTTTTTCTAAATACCGATAGTAATATATTATTCTGTATTTGAATCGCAGGAAAGGATCATAAATAATAGTAATTTTTGTAGAGTAAGTGTTTTTTAAGCATATAAAATGTATTCCATTAACGTCAGTTGTCGCGTTGCTTCGGTCCATGTAACTGGAAAGACAAATCACATGAAAGATCAGAGAAATTTTAAGACGCCTTTAAGGAATTACAAAACAATGATGCTCAAAGGCAAAATGCGCAGAAAAAAATAGGTAGACGCTGTTTCGCCGGGCATTCTTATCTAGAATTTGAAAATAAGTATTAATGTTTGGACCGGAACAGATATTTTGATGGCTATTTCTTTTTGACGAAATTATTGAATGCGAGATGCGAAACGTCACTTTGACGCGAATTAGCTCATTTGTTCCGTATAATGTTTTAACTGAAATTTTGTGAAGTATTCTATAGGTCAGATTATATACGATGTAATTACACAAATATTTAATAAATGTCACGGATAAAGTATTTTTTTATCTAAAAAAAAAAGATTACCTTTCCATATTTTCCCATGTACTCCATATAAATTTAGTTGAAACTTAGAAGGCTAAAATTGAACGTAAAACGACCTATACTCTAGAAAAAACAAGCCTAGTGACCCACAATTTGCATTGCAGTACACTAGGGTGGGGTTTTCATTTGTGCCGATTTATAACGAAATCTCGAGGATGGAAATACCAGTTTTTTATCTACTTTAAATTCCAACCCTCGGAGATATATAATCATATCACTATGATATGTACGAAAGGTGAGTATTTTTTTAGCTATTCAAAGTCCCGTAGCTCTGGAACGAAAAATTCGCAGAAAAAAAACGACAGGGAACTTTCTTCTGTCGTTCTTAACACTCCTGCAAAGTTTTAAGAAAAATAATCAAAGCGTTCTCCACTTAAATTACGACCGGACGGATACCGGTTGCCATAGAACGGCCAGTCAAAAACGGGCGTATAAAATCTAGAAGGTCACTATCCTCGGAAGAAGTCTTTAGGAATGTTTGATTGATGGGAACTTTACCTAGGGAGAACAATATTCCAGCTGTATCATGATGACGACAAGTTAATCAGAAAAGTCATGATAAGAACAAATACCCATGAAAGGGACAACAGTTTCAAGGGGTTTTAAAGGGAAGAAACGAATAAGGGGGTTGAAAATTAAGCCTTCCTTTTTGCCTCAAGAAGCTTCCCTTTTTCGAAACATATATGAAATCGTCTCTTAACTGCTTCAAGCTTGTTGTGTCTTTCTACAGATTTTCTACAATGGTTTGCGTGCAGGCTTTCCGCATTATGACATGCCTTTCCCATTTCCCTTACCACGACCTAGGAATGCATTCAATTAGCTCTGTAGACGGAACCTCTCGAATACATCCCTTTAGCAAGTAAAGTTTTCAAATTTGGTCTTGATTTCCCGCAGTCAAATGCTAACAGCTATTATACCATTTACTGGTCGTTTTATGAACGTCTGTGCTGTTGAATTCTTGGAAGAATCTGGTGTCAGTGATAATCCACCGAAGCATTTGTCTTCATAAATAAATACAGAAATGCAGTCGTATTTTTGTCCACATAATGTGGAACATCTCAGTAAGCTTATGTTTGAACGTTCCACAATATATTCTGTGCTTGTAGGTCCTTTCCATTGGACATTACTGGGTAGTTTTCTAAATGTCCATTCTTCAATGTCTCCTGAAAATCAACAGAGCAAATTCAGTCTTCTTGGACGACCTGTTCCATAAATGACCTAGCATTTTCTAAAATCATTTTGAGTACAAAAACATGACAATCTTTTAAGAATTGGTTTTAATTAAAGTGCTTCGGTTATTTTGTTTGTTTGTTTTTATTTGTTTTTATTTTTTTTTTACCATTCAAACGTGAATCGGAATACCTTTTAAATACCTTTTATATGCAAAATAGGTTTTGTTGATTTGTTTACAAGGTTGGTTTCTGAAAAAATTGAAGACACATTTTTGTCGTATACACTGGTCTCGTACAGTCACCTACATTGTAATTTCTCAGCATAAAAGCATTTTACTCATTGTCACAAGACTGCAATCATTTACACCGTTTTTGCTGCTGTATAAGTTTTTTTGCTCATATTTTCGTCTATGTATTATTTCTCAGAGTTTGTTACCGGACTGACTAACACCGACTGTGACAAAACCGGACTTTTCACTGGCGGTGTGACGGGTGCCACGCGTGGAGGAGATCATGCTTACACTTCCGGAGAACCTGATGATACCTCAGTTTTTATAGGGGTTCACACTATGTGACGTTCTTGTTCTTTTTTGTTTATTTGTTTTGTCTTTGTCATACTGTCTCAATTCGTGTTGTGAATTGCCGTGATTTTGGATTTATGATTTTAGAATTTCCCCTTTCCTCGTTCTTGCTTCGGTATTCGTTTGCCGATGTATTCTCTCCTTATTTTGTTAATTAATAATCACCAAGGAACAAAATATATAACTTTACTTACCTATAGCGCAAATCAGATTTGTCCTTTCAAACAAAAGTAATGTCCACAATACAAACATGCCTTTAGTTTTAATCACAATATGAGGTATTAGACATAATTTAATACTTTGATTATTCATTATTTCGTCTATACAAACAATACAGTAGAAATTGACTGTTGGTTATTGGTTAAAGTCGAGATATTGATTACTAATTGTATTTATGTTGAGTTTTCCAGTTATGTATAAGTCTAGAGCAATTAGCATCTTTCCTTTCTAAATGTTGTCATTCTGTCTAAAATTTGCATATTAATTTTAAATTTCATTGACGATGATGGAGATTATTCTGATATGAACATATTTGATAAGTTTGTTTGTCAATATGTATTTATTATAAATGATGATTTAAAAAAGGAAGATGCACTGCCAATTTGTATCAGAGTTCAAAAACAAAATAAGTCAGGAAATTTATTAAGCCTTTGTGTGTCTTGTCTGTTTTCTACTTAGTTTCCTTTATGTCTTTAGGAATCTAGGATGGTGTTTATTTCGCTGAACGTGATTACTCTTTATTTAGGGGCCGACTCCGACCTGCCGTTGGGTGTGGGGTTTCCTTTCCGTTCATTGAAGATCTCGTAGTGGCTTTGAGTTGTTGTTACTTACCTTTGGGTCGTTGTCTCTTTGACACATTTCCCCTTTCCCTTCTCTATTTTCTATTTTTGGCAGCTACAACCTCTGGTGTCGCTGCTACTGATGGTGGTCGTGTAGTCCATGGAAGCAGTACCAACCCATTGATTATTGGGGTAACTATCATCCAGTACTTGATGCTTGCCCATGTTTTTTTTAAATACAGTTGAGTCTCTAAGTCGGCACATCTTATGAGTTTGTGCACATGAAGAAAGCAATCTATATTTATAATGTAAAGATTGGTACACAAGAATTTTTGTACGAACTTGAAGCCAGGTAGCAATAATGACAAATAATGCTGTTTTGAGTGTTCCCCTGAACTGAAAAGACCAAAACGCTGCTACAATCGTTGTTTATAGACTCTATTGGTGTTAGACGTTTACTGTAACTGTTTAAGTTCGTGGCGGCCCGTTATTTGATATAGGATTTGTACGAATGACATGATTTACCGCGGAATGAATATAGTTAATGGTACATGTAAAAAAATTACAAGACTAAAAAAATAATGATTTTGATGTTTCAAACTTTCAAATTTTTTTAAAATCAATTTTAATGTCTTTCATCATCATATACCTGAAGTTTTCAGTAAAAAAATGGTTGTCATAGATACATGAATGTTTTATAGCGAATTTAGAATCGATTTTTAATTGGATGCCTTGAAGGAGCTGAAAGGGCATGCTTGAAAAATGTAATCACCATGTTGCAATTTATAATCAAGTTTAACTCCATCTTTATTATCGATTCAAAATATAATTGTGATAATATATGCATAGTGTAAACACATGTACAATAAATACACGTAGATTATCAAAACAAAGTGGTTTTTTTATCGCCTAACGGGTCTTTAATTTATAGCGTGAATTCGTTCCACACATTTCCCGCGGATTTATTCATAATCATACAAGTTTCATTATTTGGTTACGACTCCTGAATGCAGAAACGTTTTATGTGTATTGCGTTAGTGTTATTTGAAAAAGAGGGTCCTCCGTCAGCTTCAAATTCTGTAGTTGTATTGTATTAAACTTTATCATTAAAACACAAATGAAAAAAAATACCTTAGTTCAATTTAAACTTTTAAAAATGTAGATGTCTTGAAATGAAAAAAAAAAACAAAAAGCTAGAAAGTGTTTTTGTCCAATAATGTATCATTATATGTAATGTACTGTCTGTGGTACTCGTCTACCTCTCAATGGCAGACCATAAGGGGAGATAACTAAAATTGACTAATTTCTGAAAACGTCTATAGGTAGAATACGGAAATCTGATTAAATAAGATATGCAATCCCATTTAGAAAATTAATGTTTATCCACAATTTTTATGTTTGTCATTGCAGAATCCTATCAGATGCTGTCAAAGAAGAAGGAGAAAATTCCGACAATTCTGTCGTCATTTATAATTCTTCAGAGAAAATAGAAAATACATCACTTGAATTACAAAAGTGAAATTTGTTTCATGTTTAATAAGAATTCAGGTAAAGGACAATACAATAAAACGTTGTGTTTTCAAATATTGAAATATTTAGACAAATTTCAGAAATTGATTGAAATTTTTCTCATGTAAAGCAAAGTTTGGAACTAAGGTTCGGCTTGATTTACTTTCAATGCATCGATTCAGAAATTCAACTTCCATCACTTAGCAACCTAATACAATGCAAGTCTTGCAGGGCAATGAAGTTCAATTAATGTCATTACATATCTGAATCTCTCCACATCACTTAGCCCAGGTATTTTGGTCTGTATGCAGTAAAAATTAGGAATATACAGTACAAATGGAATATATGATTCTAAAATTAATAAGGTGAAACATATTTTTTCTGTCAGCTTTTTTGTGTGCATTGGTCTTTACTTTATCCAATTTTGCCTGAGACATAACATTTACCAGTAACCATTACTTCGGTGCTGGAACGAAACCCGATTTTATTTAAAAACTTGCAGTATCTAAATTTAAGAAAATTTTGTTAAACGTGAAAAAAAAATCTGTCCTTAGCTGAATTGGCTTTCCCTTTTAGATCTTATTTGTAATTTGTTCTCTCTCAGTTTCTACAAATATTTCGCAATTAGTTTATGGATTTCCACACGTTTTGATTTGATCTGCACCGAAGAAGAGACATAAGTTGTTGAATATGCAGAAGATAAATTCACAGTAACTTGGGTACATTGCTATTTAACAATATTTACAGGGGTGAAGCTAGCAATTTTTAAACTGGAAAGATATTTTCGGCAGGTGTCTATATAATTGCTTGATTGAGTTCTGATTTTCGGCATTTTCTTTTCAACAGAAAGTAGTGTTGTTTGTCGGTGCATTAGGATTTCAATATTAGATTCAAAATAGAATGAAAACCCTTTAATAAGAAATCATTCAACTGTTGTTAGGATAATAATAAGGACCTGTAAATGACCTGAAAGCGGGCGCAAAATATAATTGTATCATTAGAAATGTTATAAAAGGGAAAAACATGAATATCCGGACTATCGTAGAATTAATGTCCAAAAAAGTTTGTCCAAGTCAGCAAAGAATTTATCTAAATTTTAGAACAATTTGTTCAAAACTCAGGAGTATCACCCTCATGCATAGCTCTGTCTTAGCTTATTTTTGGCTTTTCATTTAGAACCTATCGGTTATTTGTTCTCTGTCAGCTTTTACACATATTTCGGTTTATTGTTTTCCAAAAGTAATCATTAATCTATACTGAAGAAACATACATGTAAGTAGTCATAATGGCCATATGCAATAATTAAATTTACCAGTAAGTGTTATTTTTTATCCGCTTCAGTATCCAACCAGGGCGAGTTTCACATTGGCCGAAATGGAACAAAACATTTTTCATCAGATTTGTTTAAGATGCATTTTGTCAGGTGATCACAGGTGAGCACTACAGGCTCTGTGAATCCTATTTTTCGTTTGAGATAGGCTTTAAGATTAGCATGCCGTTAGATCACTTTAAATCAAAGTGTCATATACCAAGGCTGGTAACCGTAGTCCTTTAAAATTTTGTCGGTAAGGTCGTATTGCACAGATATAGATGCCATCTTTGCAATATCTAGTTTACACTGAATTGAATCGCTGACAGTGTGTTGATTGTCGTATATTGGAATACTTAGCACGACACGCTGTGAGTTCCAGAGTACGTTATATCACTCAGTTTTAGTTTTGAATGTTTGTGAATTTTGTAGTTTTTGGAGATGCTTCGTGTCATTGTACTTTGGTTTTCTCTTATGGCCATAGCTTTGGACTATGATTCATGCATTAACGCGTCATTTCTTCCTGTCTTTCTTTCGAAATTCAATAATGTAAGCTGAGAAAACTATAATACATAACCAAACTTTACACGAGTAATAACAATATATGACGACAGTTTTAGTGAAATATATCGACAAAATGACATACAACATATGTCTTGAAATATGAGCAAGAACAATGTTGAAATATCATTAGCGTTATTTTATTTTATTTTATCAAGCGACAGTTTTGTGGCGGCTGAATTGCCGATGATTTCTCTGTTAAGAATAACTGCACTAGGATATAATGGTAAAGCAGTTTAATTCCTTTATTGTGCTATAGTTGAGATTGTTTTGTGAGTTTTAGGATATACATTATTCTTTGCGTTTAGTCTGAACATTTTAACTAAGGCTTTTTGGATCTGTATGTTCCATATTGCATAAATAATTGGATGACATATAAGATGAAGCCAAGCAATGTAAACAGAAAGTACATGTACCTTCGGATC
>MJUU01020267.1:0-26790 GCA_002080025.1 Modiolus philippinarum
CTAAAAATTCATAAATACCCTTTAAATGGACCCATTACAAAACTGGTTTTATCCATGTTTACATCCGCGTTGCTGATCGCGTCCGAGTTGACGATCTCACGTTTACCAGGGTGTTTGTGCTAGCCTACTTGTCCTTGTGGAATATATAGTATCCACAATTCAATATCAATAACTCCCCAAGCCATTGATGGGTTCCTGGCCTTTTTTAATCTAAATTGTTGGTCGTAGTCTCTCCAACCGAGACCTTGAGCCCTACTTGCCCCAAGTTTTATGTTATACATGTATTTAAGTAGCCCTTGTGTACTTTCGGGATGGGCTTTAGTATATGCTACAAAATGTGAGAAATGCGTCTAACAAAACATTAATATCAGTTATTCTTTTTTCAGATTTCGACCTGATATTTAAATTGCCATTATTATCCAATACGATAGATTTTGATTGATCTGTAGCAACAACTGTTAACAGAGAACCGAGTTCTACATACTCTCCGTTAACTATTTTGTCCCTTAACTGCTGAGAAACATGAACACCCAAATCATCATTTATGCTAGGTATTGGTACAACATTTTCAATATTAAAGTTATTATTGTTAATATTATATGTACCTAAATCTGCGGGCTGACGTTCAGTGTCTGGAGATCTGATCACGAAGCTCTGGAACAATCCTTGCCGTAACGGTCTCCGCCATTATTTCCATGTCTGGGGTCAGTTGTGGCTCTGATGGCTGTGAAGTAGAGGTGTCAGAACTGGTGCTTGGTTGGCTAGAACGTGCATGGTTTTGTGGGAAGTCTGGTTTCTCCGTCCTTTCGGGTGTGAGCTGAGTTTCTGCCCCTGTTCGCTGCTGCATACGGACTCCTGGTTTTCCGAATAGCTCTACCCATCTCTGCAATCACTATTTGATCTACAAAAGGCTAGTAATATATCTTTATTACACACGGTAGAAGTTTAATTTTGAATAGGCAAAAGACAATTTCACTGACTTAGCGATGAAATATAACTCTGAAAACATAGAATAAACGATGCGGAGGGGTCAAATCCTAACGAGGATTGCGTCTTAGGGTTTTGGACGCGGTCTCAAATGTAATGCATTGGTTTTGCCTCGGCGTATGTTTTACCGTTTCTGCAAGTTTTGTTTGGGCCTCTGTTTTCAGGTAATAACCTTGCCCATGTTTTTACGCGAGTTTAAATGCGTCGGAGTTGCCTTTTTTTCTATTTTTTCTATCTGTTTCAAATTCTTAAATTATACTCCTCTGAAAATATTTCCGTCTGTTCTCATCAATTTACAACGCAGAAAGTATGAATGACGTCAATTGGCATGACCTAGTCTTGAATAGTCACGTGTGTTTTCTCGACGTTTTCGGAAAACGAAGGATATACAATAATACCCGGGAAGTGCAAGGCGAGGTAACTCGCATACGACAACCAATTTCCACTAAGATAATCTGATTTATTCTGTATGCGAATAAATCTATTTATTCCATGTCGAAATATTTCCGAACTGCGCTTTGTAACGTTTTTCGGCATCTATCCATGAATTCTGATCAAGAAAGTACTAGGACCAGTCTTCAGATTTCATAAGTTTTTAATATATTTAAGAAGTTTTATAATTGATATAAACATTTGATATCTAAACATGGAGTTACTCGTCAACATCTTATTACTAATGGCATTTTTTTACGGAAATGTTGTTAAAAATGCCAAAGATTAATTAAAAGTCCAGAAAAGCTGGGACGTAACTTACATTCTTAACGTAATAGGGAATATAGACAAGATATTCTGCTTGCATCTGTCCAATTATCTTTGAGACCTAGTGACCTGAAAATTTTGCAAACATACCGGCCTCTCACTGATATTGCCGATGTCTACTGAAATTTATGATGATTCTTGACCAAACCAACACTTCGGGAAGTTTTCATTTTGATTTTTCTTCCGTATAGTGCGACAGTGTTCTACCAGCAGACTAGGCTCCTTGAGCTAGCCAGCAGTTTAGCGGCGAGCACCCCTTGACCCATCTTCAAAATTACGTATTGTCTTTTTCTTTCCTTTCAAGATTTTGATCAAGGAGTTAGAAGTCTACCTTCATTGGGTTTTATTCGTATGTTTATTATACAATAGGGAAACGGAACAGATAAAGGGGAGGTTTGGGTACCCATTAACCTGTTCAACCCTACCGCTGGTACCAAGTCCGGCTGTCCCGGGTTCCTGTCGTTGTCTTTTTTTTGTCGTGTTTTTCCAGTGTAGTTCCCTGGTAGATTGTGGCATTAAATTTTAATTTTCAGCCATTGTAGGTGTTTCCTGTTATCCATTGTTTAAGGCCCAAAGTGACTTCAACATAAAGAACAACAATACGGGACTTTCGAGATAGGAACTCTCGTGAAAACGGAAGCGATTTCCTTAAATATCAGTAAGAAGGATAACTGGATACCAGACCTATTGAATATAGTTATATACCGCCTAAAACAAACTATCTATGAAATGGAAGTGTACTTATAATTTGTTCTACATGACAATTATTTAACTAAATTTAAATTGACGAGAAACAATTAATCTGAAGCTCTACAAATAGATTAAATAAAAATCACGTGTTCGTTGGGCACTGTTTTTTAAATTTCTTGGAAAAAATATGTCACAACTTCTGCCAATAAAGAAAAACCTGTAACTTGAAATCGTACTTTTGTAGCACTTTCTTTTTGTTATTGTTTTGTTTTATATTTTGGTCCATTTTTTAATGTCCGCCATGACGTCTTCAGCAATTATGCCAATATTTTTATGTGAGCAGGAAATAATAAGAAGTCGTAGAAAATATCTAATGCAGATAAAAGGTGATATATAATTTAGATTGACTCTCATAGCGTAGATATGTATAACAAAAAGTTAAAATTTGTGCCGAATAATGGCCAAGCAAGATCCGCTGGCATTATTCAACATGATCCTTTGAAATTTTTTTCTCCTCAATGAAAGGTTTTTAGCTCACCTGGCCTAAAAGGCCAAGTGAGTTTTTGCCATCACTTTTCGTCCGTCGTCCGTCCGTACATCCGTCCGCCTGTCCGTCCGTCAACAATTTCAAAAATCTTCTCCTCTAAAACTGCTGGGCGAATTGTAACCAAACTTGGCCGAATCATCACCAGGGTATGCAGTCTCAAAATTGTGTTCGATTAGTCCGAAGATCAAACAACATGCATATGGCTGCTGTTACTAAAATAGAACATTGCTATATTTTGCATATAACTCGAAAACCGTTACACATATCAAAAATCTGACATGGATAAAAATTATCAGCATGGCAAGATCTACCCGCCTTGTAATTTTGAACTTCAAAATCCAACAACCCGTCTTGAAGTTATTACACTTGTTCTGTAAAATTTTCATTTAATTCTTTTTATTTTTTATTTGAAAAACTATGAGAGATAGAAGTCAACTTAAAATTGCAAAAATGTTCAGCATATCAAGATCTACCCACCCTGAAATTTTGAAGAAAATCCAAAAACCTTTATAGGAGTAATTGCCCTTTATATGCCCCCGCCGCTAGGCGGTCGGGGGCATTAAGGTTTACCCTGATCCGTACGTCCGTCCGTACGTACGTCCGTACGTCTCCGGATGATAACTTGAGTATCCTGCATCGGATCAAAACCAAACTTGGTCACATGCTTACTTATCACCCAAGACAGAACCCTATCGATTTCCAGGTTGGTACCCCCAAGGTCAAGGTCACAGTTGCTAAAAATAGACTAAAATTTCAATAAAATGTTGGTTTCCGGATGATAACTTGAGTATTCTGCATCAGATCAAAGCCAAACTTGGTCACATGCTTGCTTATCACTCAACACATAACCCTATTGATTCTCAGGTTGTTGACCCCAACGTCAAGGTCACAGTTGCTAAAAATAGACTAAAATTTCAATAAAATTTTGGTTTCCGGATGATAACTTGAGTGTAATACATCGAATGAAAACCAAACTTGGTCACATGCTTGCTTCTGGGTTGGTACCCACAAGGTCAAGGTCACAGTTGCTAAAAATAGACTAAAATTCCAATAAAATTTTGGTTTCCGGATGATAACTTGAGTATACTACATCGGATCAAAACCTAACTTAGTCATATGCTTACTTATCACCAAAGACAGAACCTTATTGATTTCTGGGTTGGTACCTCCAAGGTCAAGGTCACAGTTGCTAAAAATAGACTAAAATTTCAATAAAATTTTGGTTTCCGGATGATAACTTGAGTATACTACATCGGATCAAAACCTAACTTAGTCATATGCTTACTTATCACCAAAGACAGAAGCCTATAGATTTCCGGGTTGGTACCCCCAAGGTCAAGGTCACAGTTGCTAAAAATAGACTAAAATTTCAATAAAATTTTAGATTCCGGATGATAACTTGAGTATACTACATCGGATCAAAACCAAACTTGGTCGTGTGCTTGGTTATCACCCAATACAAAAGCCTACTGATTTCCGGGATGGTACCGCCAAGGTCAAGGTCACAGTTGCTAAAAATAGATTAGTATTACATATAAGACTGTTTCTCAGATTATTTGTTGGAACTACACATTACATCAAAACCAAACCAGTTCCAGTGCCTGTCTATCACAGGAGAAAGATCCTTTTTTATAATTATTTGATATATAAATTATACATAGTTATGCCTTTAATAATTTAAGGGTTTCGATTGCAAGGAGGCGGGGGCATCTGTGTCCCATTGACACATTCTTCCATTTTTTAACATAATTTTCAAAATCGTCATATTTTTCGTCTTTAATTTCAAAAACTAGAAGATGAAGAATAAGTGAAAATTGATAAAATGTGTGCCATACTTCAAAACTGGTGTTGAAAATTTGTTCGTTGACCTCCATTTTCAAAATAGCCGCCAAAAAAGGCTGGAAAATTCAACATTGTCCGATTTCAATAAAATTTGGTTTCCAAATAGATAGTGATATTTCGAATTCAAAATTGACGTTGAACATTTTTCAGTGACCGCCATTTACAAAATGGTCACCAAAAAAAGGCAGGAAAATTCAACATTGTCCGATTTCAACGAAATTTGGTTTCCAACAGATATTGATGTCGCAACTTAAAAACCGGTGTTGAAAATTGTTTGTTGACTGCCATTTTCAACTGGCTGCCAAAAAGGCGGGAAAATCCAACATTGTCCGATTTCAATGAAATTTAGTTTCCAGATAGATATTGATATCGTAACTTAAAAATATGGTGTTAAAAATTGTCGTTGCCCGCCATTTACAAAATGATGTTTCGACTTCAAAACTGGTGTCAAAAGTGGTCCTTAGCAAGGGCGTTTTTCGTTAAAAAAAGCCCAACAAAGAAATATAGTAAAACTTGATCAGACTTCAAATACAGTTCAAGATATTGGTAGTTTTCCAGCTACCAGAGTTTGAGAGACTGAAGTTCAACTGTATAACTTACAATGTAAGCTTGATTGTGGCAACTGAAAGCCAGGTGAGTGATACAGGTTCCTGGGAGCCTCTGGTTTCATCTATGCCTAAGCTTGGAAGAGCACAAAGACAAGGTGGAAATTAAATGTCAATATTGGAAGACCAGATTGCGGGATTTGTCCCAATATGCTTGAAGGCACTAATTTCAATTTTAAAAGAGGAGATAATTTTACTGTGAAAAATAGTTTCACAAGTGCGTATGAAAATCATATTTATGCAATAACATGTGCAGGATGCCGACAAACACAGGTACTTCATTAAAAAACGAATGACGGTTCAACGTCAACAAATCCGGGACCCATTCACCAGACAAATTACTTTAAGTGAACATCTAGATACATTTGCCAAAAATTTCAAACCGCAATTTTCAATTTTCTCGCTTTATAAATGTGCAGACAATACGACTGAACAAGACAGGCTAAATAAAGAAAGTTTTTTCATACAAAAGTGTCAACCCCAAATTAATCGAATGTAATTTATGCGATTAATACCAGTTATAAGTTACATTCTAAGCAAATTTATATGACGTTTCAAACAAACACTTAAACGCCATAATCTTCGGACGTCATATTTTGGTTGGAAACGTTTTCGAATTGCCTGTTTTTCGAGGATTCTCATGGGTCACATGACGAGAAGTTTACAAAAATGTTTAGTGAATATATATAGCCTGAAGCAATTAAAAAGGGTGCAAATCATTCTGACCACATTTACTATTTTGTAATGCCAAGTGTTCTTGCAGTTGTCTCGATGAGGCCCCTGTGGTTGCTTATATGTTGTAATTGACTTGTTGGGCAACGGAAGGCAGCACTTAAGGGCATATCCAACAGTTTCTTGTTATATTGTCATTTTTACAATTTTTTGATATATTATGAAACAAGTACCGAGGATTCCAAAAATGACAAGAAAATAATGGGTCACCGATCTTGTTTCCATTGGAATTGCTTCCATTGATGTCAAAAATTGGTTATTTTTGCGTATTTTAAAAAAAAATAGATCTAGTTTGAAAAATAATGGATAAGATATTTTCAATCTAATCGATACTAAAGTGACAGAAAAACTAAGTCAAGGTTTTAAAAATTTACAGAAAAAAAAATTTTTTTATGAGAAAGTATTTCTATTCCTATAAATCAATGAATATATATATAGCCTTTGTAACGGTAAAACTGGCATAAAATGTCCCCATTACAAATTCAAGTTTACAATATTTTACAGACTTCTCAAATTGTCGATTTTATGAAATTTTGATATCATGTACTTCTAACAATATGCTACTGAAAAATCTCAAAAACCACATAGGTCACCGAGTTCGTTTCCGAGTAAATCATTGAAATATGCAACGTTTAACAAATCTCCCTTCGGTTACACACATAAAGTCGCCAAACTTGAAGGTACAAATTACCTTTCCCTCGGAAACAATGGGAATTACTTTGTGACGTTATAACAACGTCATATTCCCGGAAAACATTGCCTTCTTTTGTGTTTGATATTATATCCCCTGAAACTATTGGATATGCCCTTAAGAAATCTTTGCAAGTTATCGAATGTTTGAGGACGATCCTACACCTAAGAGGTTAAAACATGGATGTAGCGTTATTTAACATCCAGCAATGAATTCCACTCAAACTAATACAGCAACAGTTTAGTCAGAGGGTCAAACTAAACAGTTGTTTGAGGACCCAGTCTATAACTTCTTTGTTATACCTTTTCATGTTCAATGTGTATTTGTCCTTAAAATATGTTTTATTGGCATATACATTGTACTACATTTTTTTTAATTGCAAACTTTTGTTTAATACGCCCAATTGCATCCTTAATACTATTCACGCCGCCATGTTGGTGTTCCAGACGACAGGTCATGTGATACGCGTGTGAAGTTAATTAACCAATCAAAATAAGGCAAGCGGTCAACAGTCCGGTTACAGTCAACAGACTTGAAACTGTGGACCGTCAACAGATCGTTTTTGGTTTGAGAAAATAAAACAGTTTAATTGTCGATTTTTATTTCCAATGCATTTATATAAGGAAAAAAACTATAAGGTATAACAATATTAGTGTATATTTACCTAGACATCAAATGCCATGTATGCATCAACAATCATGTATGAATTCAATACGTAGGTGAAACTGGTCGTCCATTACAACGACGAATCCAGGAGCACCTGTATCAATTCGTTTCCAGAAAAAAAAATCGATCTTAAATATATCAGCACTGTTCCATTTATGATCATGACAGAAAGTATATAAAAGTCCACCCATTAGAAATTGTTGAAAAATCCCATGACCAATCCAAGAGAGAATTTGTAAGATCAAGTCAAAAAGAGAATGTGAATTGTCTTGGATACAAAAATTCAGACAGCTTACCCTTTAGGTTTAAAGGATAACATCATCGATCAAGGCAACATTTTTCAGCGCGCTTCCATTGACATCATGAGTATTTTTTCTTCTCCGAAATTACGCCATCGCAGGTCACATGGCCGAAGAGTAAATTATAAATATAAAGAACAAAAGTAAAAACCTTTTAAATGTTAAAGATTTGTATACCGTTTCCAAAAAAAAAAAAAAAAAAAAAAAAAAAAAAAATTGAGCGGCACGGCTTGTTTACTAAACTTTGATCAATTCCTGTTAATCAACTTTACAAAATCTCTTTGGAGTGTGATACCATATCTGTAAATAGCCCGCACTATGAATTTTCCAAAATTATTGATGCTTTCTGCTATCATCGGCTTTATCCGAGAATCGACAACCCCGATGAACCAGTGGAAACATTTTTGAAAATAAAGAAACAACGGCAGTAGAATACCGAAGGAACAAAGGAGTGAAATTTGCAAAAATCGAAGTCCACAGGCATGGCCAAACGAGAAAACAGAAAACAATGACGTTAGACACAAAAACAATTGATTTAATCGACATCGCAGGCATTTTTCGAACCAAGATATTCAAAAACATGTTCCCATTTATCTTGACAACCAGGACATGCCTGTCATCTCCTTCTTTCACAAAAAGTCTACTAGAAGTATTTTTTTCAATTACTCTTCTGTCATGCTAACTTTCGAGAACTACCCCAGCAGCTGAGACTGTTCCACGTCGCCATATCGCTATGACCCATGCGGACATGTATTAACGGGGAACTTGAACATCATCGATGATAAAGAAGTTAGAAAATTCTTTAGAAAGGGGCTTAAATATCGAACACCTTCGAAAATAAACTGGCAAGCATGTTTTGATATTTTTAAAGACGCAGTCACCAATTATTGTTTAAAGTGGTGCAAACGATAAAGTGCAGACAAACACGCACTCAATATTTTCAAAGATAGAATTATTACGAAAGTCACCAACTGAATAAATTTTTATAAAGATAATTATAAAAAGTCACCGCCTAAGCTGTCTGTAAACTCAATTAATATGAAAAAGAAAGGAAATGGGGTAAATGTCAAGGAGACAACATCCCATATCCAGGTTAAAACCATCACAAGTTAAAATTAAGAGATCTTAGCAATAAATATGTGTTTGTACCAGTCGATATTTAGCCTCCAACAACGTTGCTATTATTTGAAAGAAATATTATAGTGATGTCTAACAAAATGAATTGTCCAACAAAATGAATTAGCAAAGTCTAACACTTTCGAACGTACTAATTTTGACGAAAACACGTTACCGAAACTGCACTACAGCGATACAGATATGCTCCAAGTTCCGCCTAACGATAACACGTTGCCTACAATTTACTGGGTTCCTAAGCTTCATAAAAATCCTTACAAACATCGTTTTATTTCCGCATCGAGTAACTGTTCTACCACTAATTTTTCCATCCATTTAACCAGTGCATTCAACTGTATCAAAGAGTTAGTTATCAAATACTGTGAAAAAAAATATCAAAACTCTGGTGTAAATTACATTTGGAGTGTAAAAATTCCATTGAAGTTTTAGATAGACTAAAATTAATAAAAAGACCAGTTTCCTCTTTTGACAGTTATGATTTTTCTACACTTTATACTACTCTTCCATATAATTTGATGAAATCTTAATTGTGACAACTTATTAAATGGTCTTTCAAATTTTCTGGTTTACAGTTCATTTGTTGTAATAAAATGCAAGGATTCTTCTCTAACATCACTTACTAAAATCATTGTTCCTGAACTTGCGATGACTTGATTAAGGCACTGAATCGTTTGCTAGACAATCGTTTATCAACAAGTCATTGTAATTCCCATGGGTACAAACTGTGCACCTCTCATTGCAGATCTTTTCCTGTTCTGTTATGAACGGGACTTTATGAAAAAAAAAACTACAGGATGGAACCATACAAAACAGTGATCAAATTATTTCAATTTTCAACGATAACAGCAGATATATCGACGATACCCTTACTATTGATAATCCCCAGTTTTTAGACTATGTCGACCTCATTTACCCACAAGAACTGAAACTTAATAAAGCAAACAATGATTCTAAATATTGCCAATTTCTCGATCTACCTATCATCGTTGACTCTGGAAAAATTAAAAACTAAAATTTATTAGTAAAGGGATGATTTCGATTTCACTATTACTAATTTCCCTTTTCTTGATGGCGACGTTCCTGTAGATCCATCATACGCATTCACAAGCGTCTGTTCTACTCTTGACGACTTTATGAAGGTAACCTTACTATCGCATCTAAACTTTCACAACAAGGTTAAAGATTTCATAGATTTACAAACACTTTTAAGAAGTTTTATAGAAGATATGAACATTTGATATCTAAATATAATGCGACTCGCAAACAGCTTATTACTAAGGGCATTTCTCATCCACGTTTTTACGGAAATGTTGTTAAAAAATGTCAAAATGATAAAAAAAAATCAAGAAAAACCGGGACGCAACTTACATTCTTTACGTAATAGGGGATATTGACCGGATATTCTTCACGATTCCGTTTAATTTGCTGTTGGATCCAATGACCTGAAGATTTTACAGTTATACTGGCCTCTCACTGATACTGCCGATGTCTACTGAAATCCATGATGATTCTTTACCAAAACCTTCGGGAAGTTTGAATGTAATTTTAATTCAGTAGTGCGACAGTGTTTACCAGCAGACTAGGCCCCTTGAGCTAGCCGACAGTTTAGCGACGAGCACTCCTTGACCCGTCTTTCTAAATTACGTTTTGTCTTATTCTTTCCTTTTCAAGATTGGGTTTTATTTGTAAGTTTACTATACTATAGGGAAAAAGGATACAGAAAGGGGAGGTTTGGATACCCGTAAACCGGTTAAACCCTACCGCTAGCTGTTGTTAGTGCCGGTACCAAGTCCGGCTATCCCGAGTTCCTATCGTTGTATATGTTTGTCTTTTGTCATTTTATTGTTTTTCTTGTGCAGTTCCCAGGTGGATTGTGGCATGTGATTATAGCGTTCGGCCATTGGAAGTGTTTCCTGTTATCTTTCCTTCACTAATTCATCAACAATCGTGTGATAAAGGATGTGTTTAAAGCCACAAAAAAGTCAAGTCCAATAGTTAAACGACTCACTGGAAACCTTTTCAAATTGCATGAGCAATAAGAATTTGAAAGAAACACGTTCTTTTTTGAACATGCTAATTGACTTTTATTTGTCAAGACACGATCGGTAGCGTGTTATGTCTCTCCAACTAGTTACAATATACAAAAATACCCAAATTGCATGGAAACAGTAAATTTTGTTATGCTGTACACGTGTTTCAAGGAGAAACCTCTCATCAGCAGCCTTAGAATCAAATAATATGGAAAGGCATAATCCAAACGTAGTCAAAAAAGAAGTAATCGTTACCAAAAAATCGAAATAGGAGGCCAAGTCCAGTACAATACTCTATTTTATAGTTGAACTTACCGTTGCAGGTACCACACATTATGTTAAAGACATTTGTGCTATTATTTCATTAGAATAGTATAAAAGCATTTACGTTTTTCAGCTTGCCCTCATACATACTGACTAGATTCTGAAAATCCAATCATAGGTATTCTAGCTTTAAATAAAACTCGTAAACTAAGGTGTCTTACCATTTGTTAAATTAAATGCCGAGATTATAAATGTGCTGACGATACGCATAATGGGAAGGGACGGGCTTGTATTACAAAACATAGTTATGACTCAAAAGACCCAAAAGGAAGGTATTGTTATTGATTGATTCTGAATTTTACAGTTTTGGAGATTTAACAACAGCAAATTTCTTTAATGTGGTAAGCCTGATTACTTAGGTCCCATGTTTCTTAATTGTATATATTTTCAGTGTCAATTGGCAATCATGTCCGCTTAGTTTGTGCTTGTGGTGGAATGAAACTTTTGTCAGAAAATGACTGTCATTTAGAATGAAAATTTACATAATTATTTTTGGTTGAAAGTGATGTGCTGCAGTCCAAGAACGATATAGCGAACTTGTATAATTTATTGTCTGTTGTTTATTAGTTATTTTCCTTGCTTATTAAATTGAGAAGAACACTAGAAGTAAAGGGCTATCATTAATTACATGTAGTTATTACGAATCTTAAGATTGCAAAGGAATATGTTTTATACAGTACAGCAGAGTCTCTTTTGACTGAGTCAAAAATCGTTTTATTGATTCACTCGAAACAAAATACATATATCAATATCTCTCCATGTAGAAAACAAATATGCAACATATCATGGAAAACAATATAACACTGAAGATATGATAAAACACAAAACAGTCATTCCACCGAAAAGGGTACAAACATAAATAAGGTACAGCGAAAAAATGAAGTTGCAAGTTTGATAAAACTTGTAATATGAAAAAAACTTATTCATATGTCAGGAATAAGTATGTGAAATTTCATGCACGTTCCTATTATTAATTTTCCAAAAATCGATATTTTTTAATGGTAGCGTTAATTTTGTTAAGCACACCCCTGCACAAATAAGTGACCAGAAAAATATGAAGTAGTGCTTGCAGATAGAATAAAGTACATTTTCAGGATACTTTGAAAACTGAAATGAATAATTTTGACATTGACAATGAACAAAACATGTTTTTCTCTGAATTGTATGGAAGTAAAGTGTCAATTTATGTTTTTTTAGTAAAAATTAAATTGAATGATGTTTTGATGGTGCTAATATCTTCCTGTCAAAACTGATTTTGAAGACCATCAAATTCAACAAATAGTACTAATCTATCGAATCGGAAGCAGTTGTTCTAAATTTACATAAAATTTTGACTTAGGATGCCGGTTTTCTGAAGCCTATTTTTGTTACGGACATTAAACTAATTTTCATAGAAATACAAATTGCTCAAGCAAAGCATTTATTTTAATGAGCAAACACCATAGCAACTATTTTATATGACAAAATTTTAATTTCTGAACTGACACTGTCCCAAAGCTGTCAAAAATGTCCTAATTAGCTGACTTACTAACAAGTGAACTTTCCCGAATTAAATTTTATTATCAAACTTCTCATTTAACGATAACTTGATGTTTGTGTGTTATATTTACATTGATTTGTTTAAAGTCCATCACTTTTGATATTTCTTTGTATTTGTATTGGTTACAAAACTTGTCTTAAGCGTCTTTGTGCACATAAGAATATGATAATGTCCGTAACAATCTATGCTGATGTCCATAACGTCAATTTTCATATCATTGCTATTCCTGAACATGTAACATTCAATCATTTTAATATCGAGGTAAGTTTTGCGAACCTCAAAAAATGTTGCATTAACAACCATTGGGAAATCGGATAATGTCCGTAACAGATTTTTCCATATTAAGTACAATCATAGCAATTTTATAACAAAATAAATGCAAGAGTTTTTTCGGCAATCATTATAAAATGTAAAATGAATACAGATTTTAATTGCATTTCTAATATTGTTCGACAGATCTTGAGATTTTATTTAGTATGACATATAATAATGTACGTAACAATTTTTCAAATGCTCGAAGGGAAAATGTCCTTTCGAAATTTCTGGTTTAATTAAATTTTATCTCCATTTTCCTATAACACGTGTTACATAGTAACTTTTCCGCTCATTTTCACGAAAAACGCTGTATGTTACAACAATGTAAAAGTAAAACTGAATGGTACTTGTTACTTCAGCATAACTACATGAATATTCACATAAATTTCCACTGATTATCAGCGTTTTTCGTCAAACTGACTTCGGGCGATGAAGGAAGATCTTATGATCGCCAAGTACAGTAAAAGGGGACTTGTGAAATAAGAATTTAGTAATTTTTTTTACGAACATCATCCATTACGGGCATTATGAGTCGAGCCGTTTTCAGATTATTTTTCTTGGCGACAGTTTGATGTAGTTTCTTATACCGACAATTGACTTAATCACTCAGACTGTTGGTAAGGCTTTTGAATTACGTTACGGCCCTTATTGTTTTAAGCGCGACATGATTTATTTTCACGATATTTGCGTTATTTATATACGGCATAAGTGGAAAGGGGAAAGCTGTTGTTCATATCGGAAAACACATCATGATTTATCTAAATATATGATAAAAAGCGTTTTGAAGTGTTTAACCACCCCTATTCCAGAAAATGAAGTATCGTTACGTACATTATAAGCATTTTGGCGACAACCATTCTTTTATGTAATCTTGTGCTTTGTTCCTTAGGTATTCTATTGCCGTTGTTTTCCAACGCCCATTGTATATTCAGTGTCCATGTAAACTGTCCTTTATTTCCTTTGCAAACATGTTTTAAAACAAAATTAAGTTAAAATCATTATTGTCAAAGAATTTCTTGAAGTATAAACCATGTCCACGGAATTGTGCTATTGTAAAGCGACATCAAAAAACGGTAATATCTCCAATGACTCTGTGTATGGACACAATCTTAGGTTCAAAATGAAGGTGATTACACACATTTCATAAATTAATTATTTTTTTCTTTAAACCGTAGTAACTAAACTTGCTCAAGTTTGCAGTAAAAGTTCAGCGACAGATGTTTCTTGCAATTTCAACGATCATGCTGGAATGACTGAAAATCGTCATTTGGAGGTTGACATTACTCATAACGCAATTGGGGACGTGGTAGCTTTGTAAATGTCTTAAGACGGAAGTAATCATTGATCACAGGATAAATTCTCTGTTCTGTTTGATGTCTTTAGTTCCTGTTTAACTGTTTAATTGTATTCAACTCTGTTCAATTTTTTCGTAACCCTTAAATGCGGGAAAACACAGATTGACAACGTTCGAGTTTCCGAGCGAAATATAATGTAACGTCATTTCGCTCCAAAACCGGCATTACTCATTTGTAGCGATAAAAATTGACAGTTTTCTCTCTGTAGCTTTAAAATAAGCACATGGACCCCCATTTTTCAAAGCGATTTGAAAAGAGTGATGTTTCCCGGAGATCTCTGCGAATTTTGAAGAAGAAATCAGTTCACAATTTTTTTTTCTATGTGAAATTTTACCTACGAGAAATGGACGTTTATTCTATAAATATTTACATAAATGTCAATTTCGAACCACAAATAATGAAATGTTCTTTTAAAATTTTTATTTACCTTCTTTAGAAATGTCTCACGAAACTGAAGCAAAAAAAAAAACGTGAGGGAATTAGCTTAATTAGTTTTAAAGCTATGACATTTTAAAAATTACTGTAAAATCCAATTTTTACGAAAAATTTTGGAAAATGGGCAATTTTGAATCACAATTATCTCGAAAACGAAATCATGAAGGCATACTTTTCTTTGCAGATTTGGAAAGAGCATGTTCAAATTAAATTTATTTCAAAATTTTACGAAAAAATCAGTGCAGGATCTTTACTTTATCGTATCCTCTTAATAAATCTTCGAACATTGAGGTGGTGGAAGTAAATCTGATACCGAAAACAAGTATTTCTTTTTTTCATTGTAAAAATACGTCATAGTACCTGCAGACAAAGCTTCTAACAATATTGTGTTTGTATGCAAGAAACACTATTTAGACTGTCTTGTTAAGGAGATGGGTATCGACACTTCATCTGGCAATCCTACTTATTCCCCAACTACATTATCAAGGGACGAGATAATCACAAATCACACTTCTGTGTTAGCATCATTCGGTATCAAAGTTGATGAGAATAACAGTTATCTCCCTTATATTTACTGGGTGCCTAACCTTCACAAGAATCCCTACAAACAGAGATTCATTGCAGAGTCTGCCAGATGCACCACTAAGCCCCTATCCAAACTCCTTACCACTTTACTGACTGCAGTTAGAGATGGTCTAAAAAGCTGCTGCGAAAAAGCTTATTCCACGATCGGCGTGAGTCAGATGTGGATTCTTAAAAATTCCAAAGACATCCTTGAACAGCTCTCCTCAAACAGTCTCGCATAGTGCAATAGCATTCAAACTTTTGATTTTTCTACCCTTTATACAACTCTTCTCCATAATAAACTTAAAACAGTAATTTCCGATCTTATACATCAATGTTTCTGTACCAAAAACGGAGAACGCAGGTATTCCTATCTGGTAATAGGAAAAGATAAAACATATTTTGTGAAGAACCACACTGAGGCAAACTAGAAATACAGTGAAATAACAAAATACCGAAGTTACTGTGAATTTTGATTCTGCATATGCGCATTTCGACAACTTATGTCTCTTCAGTGCAGATAAAATCTAAACGTTAGGAAATGACGTGATTAAGATGCTTGAATTTTTGATCGACACCATTTTTGTTGAATGTGGAGGCCGTGTTTTTCAACAGACAATAGGGATTCCTATGGGAACAAATTGTGCGCCACTTTTAGCTGATCTTTTCCTTTTTTCGTATGAAGCAAAGTTTTTTACAAGGGCTGATACAACAGAAACAAAAACAACTAGCCCAGACTTTTAATTTCAGCTTCAGATATATAGACGATGTACTTTCTCTTAATAACCCAAGATTTAAAGAATATTTACATCGTATCTACCCCAATGAACTTGAAATTAAAGAGACAACCGATACACCCGATTCTGCTTCATACCTTGACCTTTTGTTATACATTGACGAACATGGTCGTCTGAAATCTAGATTATATGACAAACGTGATGATTTTGACTTTCCAATTGTGAAATTTCCCTTTCTCTGCAGCAATATACCTGCACCCCCAGCATATGCAGTATATATTTCACAATTAATTCGTTACTGTGGAGCGTGCAGTACATACAGTGACTTTGTAGAAAGAGCAAAAGCACTGTCACAAAAACTGCTGAATCAGGGATATGTTCAGCCTTTGTTACTTTCGTCCCTTCAGAAATCCTATGGCCGTCACCACGACATCATAGATAGATATGAAATGTCAGTGTCACAAATAAAAACTGACATTTTCAGCTAGATTCGCGTCTTCCCGGATTTGACATTACCGGTTTTGACTTTACCCTGGATTGACCCACTGACAGTGTGACGGGTGCTGTGCACAGAGCAGGACATGCTTACCCTTCCGGAGCACCTGATGTCACTCTTGTTCATTGAGAGTTCACACTGTTAGTGCTTTAATCTTTTTTGTGTTGTATATGTAATTTTCGTGTGTTTTGTGGGCATGTGGTGTCTTTTGTCTTCCGTCTTTTTGTGTTCTTGCTTTTGCCTTGTCTCTGGACTTTGATTTGTGTAATCTTGTGCTTTGTTCCTTCGGTATTCTACTGCCGCTGTTTCGTGTCAAGCACGTACGCTTCATGTTTGGGATGCTGTTCATGAGATGGTCGCGTTACTGCATCTACCCTATTGTAACGTCAGACTCCTTATGACGTTGAGATTGTTGTACACAAATCTTGAGAATCATTACAAGTAAATCTATCAGTAGTAACAGTGTCGCTTATTTTTGCCAAAAAAAGTCCGCTTCTACCTTTCTACGATATTGGTGCCGTGACCAGGATATTAAGTTGTTTGAAAGCACACTTATGGAGTGACAGATAAATCAAGTTAAGTTGGCTTACTACTAAGCGACAATTACCAGTTTTCGTCCGAAATTGGGTTAGCGAAATAAACGAAATCACCGACGAACAATAGTGAGGGTATTGTCCCAACAAGTTAAAACCCCGTCGATATGCTGTCCCGGGGAGCTATATATATCGCTACAACGATATTAGAGTCCGATCAATGGGAGAAAGCACCAACATGGCTCGCCGATAAAACCAAACGGACATAGTGGAAAATTGAAGAATTTCATATTCTTAAAACGAATATTCAAACACCTACACGAACTAGTGAGTCAGAGAAACCACAACTACCAAAACTTTAGAAAATATAAGTGAAGTCATGGACATAAAACTTAATGCATCATACCAACAACTTTTGCGTATAACAGCCTATATACACCAATTCATCTACAACTTTAAAAATGGAGAAAAATGACAGGAAATCTTAGTGTTCATGAAAAGAATGCATTAATAGCATGGCTCCGAGATACACAATTACGTTATTTCCCAGATGTGATTGAAACCGTAGAGAACAAATCGGAAAGACACAGTTTTGTGAAGCAGCTTAAATTATATATGGACAACATAAACATTGTCCGTTGCGGATGGAGAATTAACATCGCACCAATTGATGATTCGGCGAAGTTTCCTATACTTTAACCAAACAAGGACGAACTTTCAAAATTAATTGTGATGGATGCACACATTAGAAACTTTCATTCTGGCCGAGAAAGTACAGTAACATTTATCAAACAGTCTTGAATTCCGTCGATAAGACCGTGTGTGAAATATTTGATTCGCAAATGTACAATTGCCGGAAGACCGTACCAGACACCAGACCCGCCAACACTACAGTCCGACAGACTTAAGGATTCGCCACCATTTACTGTAACCGGTGTAGATTTCACAGGAGCATAAAATGTAAGGACAAAAAACAACGATATATAAGGTGTTAACCTGTGCGAACACAAAATCGGTGCATTTGGAAATTGTCGAAGATCTTAAAGAACAGACATTCATATGAGCATTTAGGAGATTCTCCAGCCGAATTCATAATTTTCAACAACTGTTCTACACTGCAATCACAAAAGCAATTGAAAGCCTTACAAAATAAACGACTCTACAAGAGCAACTTAATACATATGGGGAATTTTTTTCCAAAACGTGCACCGCGGTACGGCGGCTGGTGGGAAGGTTGGCATAACCAAAAATTGCATTAAGAAAGTATGAGACCGTGCATTAGTCACCGTACCAGTGCTAGAAACTATTTTTACAGAAATCGAGTCTATACTTAATGATCGACCACTAACACATGTATCAATGGACCCTACAGATGAAGAACCGCTCACACCACCTCATCTTCTTTTATTTATGGAAGACGTATAAGAACCATGTCGTTTTCAGGGACATCAGATTTCAGCTATGAAGAAAATGTTTACAATCTTACACATGTAACTGCAAGTATAGGCAATCTAGTATTCAGTCACATATTATAAACGAATTTTGGAATAGATGGAGACATCAATACCTCACATCACTTGGAGAACATCACCGTAACAAAGGAGTCAACACACAGACAGATCCATGATGACACACCAAGGAATATGTGGAATACAGCGATTATTGTGGAATTAATTCGTGGAATAGATGGACTATGTGGATCGGCTATTTTAAGTACCAAAAATGGTACAACGTCTAGACCAATTATCAAGTTATATCCACTTGAATTCTAATCAGCTGACATAAACGAATCTAGTGACAATGATTGTACATTAATCTAAAAAAAAAAGACCGAAGCTATACAGAAAACTAAAAACTGGACAAGTTCTAGTTAGATTACATAAGAAGTAGAAAAGCGCGTATTTATTTATTGAATTGTCCAATTCAAATTTATTAGACATTAAGTATTAATTTGTCAAGTGGTTATTTATACTATAACTAATCCGAGATTCTGATTATCGCAAAATATTCAACGAATGATCGAACAACGCAGTAATTCACGAATGCGCGCAGCGCATGAGTGAATTACAGTGTTTTCGATCATGAGTTGAATATTTTCGATAATCAGAATCTAGGATTAGTTATTGTTTTTATTATATAGATCAGTTCTCTCATAATTATTGGTTTAATTTGAGATTCTTTTCATGAACTACGTTTTCCATGTTAATCCGCCGAGACGTTTACTTAACAACAACGTTGACGACGTCTATTGTGACGTCACTTCCTAGAGTGAAATTATGGAAAATAATTTCACAGTTAATTATCACTTTTCTTTCACTGAGAAATTTCAATCTTTCACCGTCCTCTATATAATAAAGTAGTTTATTTCATTGAGAGACAATTGTGATGAGTTTATATATGCTATTTTCTCTAATTTCTGTCCTGTTTTCACGTTTCCTGAACAGTTGGATAAATATGTTTCTCCTCTCTAGAGAGAATTTTGTTCTCGGCAAATGATTAGATGTCAAATTTGTTTGCCGTTTTGCAACTTTACTATTGTGACGTCATGAAAAAAGCGACCATGTCTGATGACGTCACGCTCAAAGAACACATTTATTTCGGATCATCAGAAAAGGGGGGTCATGTTTATGTCCAAAATCTCCTTGAAATCATTAGAGAAATAAAATCCACAACCGTATCTCGTGAGAAACAACATTTCTACACTCTCGATAGTTAAATTTTCTCACTCGATGCTGTTGTGGATTCTATATTTATTTTACCATTGATAGACAGTAATTTTACTTCATTTATTGTTTGAATTTTTTTTTTTGGCGAGCCCTTAGGATGTTCTGTATGCTTTTCATGAGATGTTCGCGTTACCGCATTTACCCTACTGTAACGTCTGACTCCTTATGACGTTGAGGTTATTGTACACAAATCTTGAGAATCATTGCAAGTATCAGTAGTAACAGTATTGCTTATTTTCGCCACAAAGGTTCGATTCTACCTCTCTACGATAACAAAATGACGGCAGTAAAATCCAAGGGACAAAAAGACAAATAAGTGCAAACCAACCGGGAAAAACTGTTAACAATGGCCCTAACGTTTGACAGGTATTTCAAAAGAAATGATGGGCTTAATCGTTTAATGGCTCACCAAACCGCCCCTTCCACTTGGGTAGCGTTCCGTAGTATCCCAACAGCAATTGCCATTGAAAGGTCGTAGACAATGATGAGAATGATACAATCTATTACTATTGAAAGCAGGATCGTGAAATCTCAGACACTTAATTCTCTGCCAAGTCAGAGAACCATTGAAATCTTACCCCAGGGTATCTGGGATTTCTAATCTTGCATTTTCAACGGTGTTTGATTGTTTTTCTCACAGATATAAACAGAATACAAGTTTCTGCACAACCAGACTATATATATTAGTTGGCGTCTGCCATGTCTAAGCAACTTATTATGACGTCCACAGCGTCATAATGTATTTCCTCGTGTGAAATTCTTATCTCACCCGTGGGTTGAGACAAAGATTTCGCACATTTCTTTACCTTTGGAACGCATCAATTCTGTGTGAGATACTAGTGTGAGATTCATGCATTTCACATCACATGACCTCCCGTGACATACCAATGCAAAAAACGTCGTTTCACAATGCTAAAGGTCAGAAAACCACACAACTTCGCACAAATGACATGTGACAACTTCGAAATTCACATCGCTTCAGTTTGAAAACCTCTGAAGAGCAACATCAAAGATTGATTTTTAAAGTTTTGTACCTGTGGTACAAAACTAAAACGCACTCGATCTTTTCAGTTATTAGCTCCCTACCGGCTTTGCCGAAGGGGACTTTAGGTTTGCACTCCGTCAGTCTGTCACACTCAGTTTTCCGGACTTTTTTCCTTTACCATAAAAGATATTTATTTAATATTTGGTATGTTAGACTACCACCATGAGTTACAGATCAACTTCGAGTTTGGTTCTGGCTCATTGATTTTGGACGGAGTTATGGGCCTTTGACTTAGAACATTTTGGTAAAATATAGGTTTTCCGGACTTTTTTTTCGAAACCGTTCAAGATATGCAGCTAATATTTGCTATGTGAGTCTACCACTTTGAGTTACAGATCAAGTTCGAGTTTGGTTCTGGTCCATTGTTTTTGGACGGAGTTAAGGGCCTTTGACTCAGAAAATTTTGGTAAAAAATAGGTTTTCCTGACTTGTTTTTCTAAACCGTTCCAGATATGCGAGTCTACCACTATGAGTTACAGATCAAGATCTGGTTCTGGCCCATTGATTTTGGACCGAGTTGTGGGCCTTTGACTTAGAAAATTTTGGTAAAAGATAGGTTTTCCGGATTTTTTTTTCTAAACAGTTTCAGATATTCAGCTGATATTTGCATTGTTATAATCAACCACTGGGTTACAGATCAAGTTTGAGTATGGGTTGTGTCCATTGATTTTTGACGGAGTTAGGGGCCTTGGGCTCGGAAAACTTTTCTTCTTTAACTATTTTTGCTGGTATAACAAAGAATTATTCCACCGGTAGGGGACTTCTGTATTTTGCAGTAAGTGGCCTAGTTTTAGAGAGTTCATTTTTGTTTCATGACGGCCATGTTTATTACTTTTAATTTTCGGCTTAGAAATGTGAGAAAAATAATCAGCCATGGAAAAAATGTGAGATAGGACAACTCCACCCTCGGGTTCACATTTCCAATCATCAGAAACTTGGCAAGCCTCGTTTCTGACTTGAAAATGTGAACCCTCGGGTGGAATTGCCCAATTTCACATTTTAGAACATGACTGATTATTAAAATACTGTCTTGTGTTTTGTTTCAAATATGAGAAATGTTTATCCTTGTACTAAATAAAAAAATATCTTGAATACAACAGTTCCGAACAATTGGTACTAGATCGAGCTCTAGCCTAACAAATTAGCTTGGAAACGTTAATGTAAGCAGGAAAAGTAGGAATGTTATTACTATCCATATTGGAAAATTAAAGTCGTCCCTTTTCTAACAGAATTTATTACTGAGATATCATTTCTTCAATTCGAGATGCAAGTCCAAAAAATGTGGATAGAGTTGTTTCTATTCATAGTGGATATATTTATATGATACATTTAGCAAATAATGTGTTATTAACAGGAACAAACATCTTCAATTTATTCATATGTGAGATTGAAGGAAGAAAACCTCCATTTCCTATATATTGTTTAAAGAAAATTACAAGAGACATAACTCGTTAATATATATAAGTTAAAAAAACTATGGACTGGTTTTCAAGAAGATGACAGATTTTTTTCTACATATATTTATTAGAAATATTCGATCAATTCATTGTCCTAAAGATATTTTTAAAATCAAACAAGCTGACCATATTTCTTTTTAATGAAAATTTAGCTATTGATCAACTCAAATTGTTATCATTTAGCTTATTAGACGGTGGATGTTACATAATCAAATGGCTCCATTAATTTCTTTTCACATGTTCTAACTTTGTGTTGATGCCAAACAAACAAAAATTAATACATTATAGTAAATTAACTGTATCGCTCTGCTGACATAATGCGTCTTATTAAGACAATTTTTCCCATAGGGTCAATGTCAAACTATGTTCCTCGCTGGTGTCCATGTTATTTTGCGAGATTAGATATAAATTTATAAGCAATCTCTCTGTAGGACCTTCCACAGATCATTCCCAAACAGTATATTAAATTTGCTACAATAGTTTCAGAGCATGCAAATAATGATTCTCATAGGGACGCTTGTAAAGTTTGCCGTAAATGTATTTCTCTCAGGTGTTTCAAATGAGCAAAATCTAATTTTTCCAATCTCGCCTAATTTTAAAGTAATATCTTATCGTATCTTTTTTTCATTGATTCTGTTGTTGCGGTTGTTGTTGTTTTTCTAATTCTATTATTTTATTTTATTTTTTTTCATTTTTTTTATCACAAATAAATTCACAACATTGCAATGAATCTTCCAAACATTACTCCAATACAATGTACTTGACTTTGCTTCAATAGTTTTGAAGCAGATGAGGAAAACGGCCTTTTTCCATATTGTCCATTGTGAATTTATGTTTCGCATTGGCGGCACTGATTTGTCGGATTAAAACGAAATCAGCAGTATTTGCTCTCTCTCTCTCTCTCTCTCTCTCTCTCTCTCTCTCTCTCTGTTTGGGGTGTTTGTGTATGTGTGTGTTTGTGAAGGACCTTTATTTTGCACATCAAAAACTTTGGTTAATTTTTTACTAATATCAGAGGCGATACATACATTATAAAATGATAAATGTTGCGGATTTGAGATGCAATCATTTTAATATTTATCTTCAATTATATGTTTGATTTCGTATATATAATACATTTTCGAAATTGAAACAAAACAAAATAAATTTCATTCAACTCGACTTTTGATCAATATGTTGCTTACATGCATATGCGAAGTAATTTTACAATTTTTACAATGATCGATCCAGTTAACTCTTCTGATACAGCTGAAGAATCAATATTACAGAAATAAATTAGCTTGATAGTTATATCACTAAGGTTGTTTTTAACATTTTGTAAGTGCAATGAACACTAAGGTATAGATTTAAAATATTTCACAATCCTTATGATTTATAGGATGTTTCGTTTGAAAAAAAAACTATCGAATAATGCTGCATCCAGACGTACATTTAATGCGAATCGAATACGTATATCGAATGCGAATCGAAAACGGTTGTTGCGTTCAGACGTCTTGTTACAAATTATGCATGCGCACCAAAAAAGTTTCAGCTAATTCGCATTTTTGAAAACGTATCAGGCATACGTTTTGATAATGCGAATTAGGTAATACGTATTCGATGGGCATTAAAGTACTGTGTGAACCCGACCTTCCGAATTAGATAATAAGAATAATAATAACAAAATAAAACTAATTATATTGATAATAATAATAATAACTATTAATTGAATAAGATTAACAATGAAATCACTTTGACTACTGATACACCTACTTCAGCTTCGTATTTAGATCTTTTAATTTGCATTGACGAAAATGGACGTTTGAAATCTAAGCTGTATGACAAACATGATGATTTTAACTTCCCAATTCTGAACTTTCCCTTTCTCAGCAGCAATATACCTACCTCTCCAGCCTATGGAGTGTACATTTCGCAGTTGATTCGTTACTGTCGGGCATGCAGTTTATACAGTGACTTTTTAGTTAGAGCAAAAACACTGTCCCGAAAGCTGCTTAGTCGGGGATTTGTTCAGCCTTTGTTACTTTCATCCCTTCAGAAATTCTATGGCCGTCACCATGACATCATTGACAGATATGACGTGTCTGTGTCCCAAATGAAAACGGACGTTTTCAGCTAGATTTCACGTCTTCACGGATTTGACATAACCGGATTTGACTCAACCCTGGATTGACTCACTGATAGTGTGACGGGTGCCGCTATCGGAGCAGGACATGCTTACCCTTCCGGAGCACCTGATGTCACTCCCGGTTTTCATGGGAGTTCACACTGTGAGTGCCTTAGTCCTTAATGTTATCTTTTTATTTCCGTGCATTGTAGCTGTCTCACGTCCTTGTTTTGTCTTTGTTTTTATCTGTTACCGTTTTTGCCATGTCTTTGGACTTCGATTTTTGTAGTCATCGCTTCCCTTGTTCCTTCAGTATTCTACTGCCGTTGTTTTGAGTAAATGCATGCGAGACAACGTCTCTACATATCAGTCTTCCGTCAAAAGTATTGGGAATATGCATTTTTCACTGTATAATTCACATAAAATCACACCTTTAAAAAAAAAATTATTTTCAAGTCATTTTTAATGGATTTCTATGAAATTTGTTTTGAAAGATTCAAATTTACATTTTTTTTTACTTTGGTTTGGTCATAATTTTATCTCAGTAAGTTTTTGTTTTATGATGATTTAATCACAATGAAATATGTTAAGGGGGGTTTACACTGTCTTTCAAGTCATGCTTACAAAATCATGCATGATTTTGTTATGCATGTCATGCATGTTTACACGACACACAGACACGACATAACAAAGTTATGCTTATCAACTACTTTATACCATTTGTTACACAACATGTAAGACCAAAACAAAGAATTGGTGTTTTAAATAAGTGCATTTTAGTTTAAATAGCTCTTTTAGCAGTACAAAGAAAAAAATCATTTGAGTAAAAATGGTAAAAAAATGGATTCAGAGTTGCAAAAACATTGAGGTTCCCATGTTTAGGTAAGAAATTTTTTAGAAAAAAAAAATCCTCATCGTTTCAAGTACTTTCAAATACTTTCAAAATTTTTAGGATATCACTATTTCAAATGGATACAAATATGTTTATCTTTGATTTCATTGTTGAAAATGCCATGACTTGACATGTGGAATAGAACATGTTCTAATCGGCATGTCAGTAATACATGTTTCATATTACTCTGACTTAGGCTTTTTACATGGCATTATTTGTTATGTATGTCAAGTAATGCCTAACAAAATCATGCCGTGTAAACCCCCCTTTACAATTTCATTTTGGTTGAAAGATATAGTTAAAATATGAAAAGAATTTTTCACGTGGTCTTTAAATCATCAGAAAATGCAGAGTTCGTGAACAAAAATCATCGCGAAAAAGACAAATTAAATTAAAATAATTCTGCATCTTCTTAAATAAAATTCATTAGAATTTGAAGGCTGTCAGTTTGGATGAATGTGCTGTAAAAACGTTTCCCAATACGTTTTACCAAGGACTGTCGCCATGAAGCTTTCAACAATGATCTTTGCTCCACCTCAAAGTAAGTTCAAGATTGTATATTACAACACACTAAAATAGCATAAAATCACACATATATCACCGATGACACTTGTAGTTGTGCATGCCCATTCAATAAAATCGACGATCTTTGCCAAAGTCGAAACGCTGCTTGGTTCATGCTAAATCACAATTCTTCGATTCTCAAGGAGGATACAGGATATAAGTTAATAATAAGTTACTGCAAATTCAGAAATTAATGCTATTTTCAAGGAATCTCAATAATAAATGTGTGTATGGCAAGCCATTGGGGAATTCATTCCTTATTTTTCAAAATTATTTTTTTTAATATTAAAAATATTTTTAATATTCTAAAATCATTTTAGAATTAAATATTCGTCGGATTTTTTACTATTTGAATTGATTTTTAAATATCTAAAATTGATTTTTTTAATATTAAATCATCAGTTCAATTTTTGATATAAAAAGAATGAATTTTTTTAATATCAAATATTCAGTTCGATTATAGATATTAAATAAAATGATTTTAAATATGGAAATTTGTAATATTCATCACCTATGAAATATATAGTAAATATGACAAGTGATGACCCTAAAAGATGTCTCGCCTGTCCCTGCTGGACTCTAAATTGATGTGAAATCTAAGTGAACTAATCAGAAAAGTGAACATGCTCACTAGACTGTGAAATTGAGGTCAAGGACAAAAGTCACCTGCCAGACTGACATGTACTACCCAAGACCAACCTACATACCAAATATTATCAGC
>MJUU01020267.1:27122-53903 GCA_002080025.1 Modiolus philippinarum
CAAAAGTCACCTGCCAGACTGACATGTACTATCCAAGACCAACCTACATACCAAATATTATCAACCTACCACTTCTAGTTATTGAGAAATGGACTTAAGCAGAAAAACTTAACGTGGCCACTAGACCGTGAAATTGAGGGCAAGCACAAAAGTCACCTGCCAGACTGACATGTACTACCCATGACCAACCTACATACCATATATTATCAACCTACCATTTCTAGTTATTGAGAAATGGACTTAAGCAGAAAAACTTACTGTGGCCACTAGACCGTGAAATTGAGGTCAAGGACGAAAGTCACCTGCCACACTGACATGTACTACCCAAGACCAACCTACATACCAAATATTATCAACCTACCACTTCTAGTTATTGAGAAATGGACTTAAGCAGAAAAACTTAACGTGGCCACTAGACCGTGAAATTGAGGTCAAGGTCAAATGACAAATGTCAGACTGGCATAAATAAATCTTTCTATAGGACAAATATTGTGAGTCTAGAGGCTACAGTTGCTGAGAAATAGATTATGTCTTCTAGTTTTTAACATCATTGCAAGAAAAAAATAATAAATATCCGTAAAAATTTAACAATATCACTGAACCATGGAATTGAGGTCAAAGAAACATGACAGGTGTCAGACTGGCGTGTACCTATATAGATCTTCCTACAAACAAAATATGACGGGTCTAGGTGTAACAGTTACTGAGAAAAGGACTTGAATGTGAAACTATGTCGCAGATTTTCTAAGTTCACTGAACCATGCAATTGAGGACAAGGCAACACGACAGGTGTCAGACCGCCGTGTACCCATATAGATCTCACTATAGACCAAATATGACAAGTCTAGGTATTATAGTTCCTGAGAAAAGAACTTGAATGTGAAACTATGTCGCAATGTTTATGTGCTTATTGAACCATGAAAACAAGGTCAAGGTCATCCAAAATATATGCTGCTGGAAAGGTCATCACTTGGTGGTGCTGTGGACTAAAGATGATGTTTGTATGTATTACCCTTGAAAATTTATGAAGGTTTTAGAAAAAAGTTTACGCCGCCGCCGTCGCCGCCGCGGGATTGCTATACCTATGTCTCGCTTTCAGCGACTTTCGTCGCAGGCGAGACAAAAACGGTTTCTGACTTGAAAAGCGAGTTTCCTGATTATGTCTTCTAGTTTTTAACATCATTGCAAGAAAAAAATATTTAATATCCGCTTTGCCTACAAATAGACTACTTAAGCAAGGGTACGTTACCCAAAACTTAAAGTCATCACAACAGATGTTTTACGGCCGACATCACGATCTTGTTGATCGTTACGGGATATCTGTTTCCCAGATGACAACTGATCTTTGCCTCTACAACTCAAGTTTGTTTTTCATCTTTACTACCTGAGTTGACATGTTCAACACGGTGGTAGTCTTATAAGAAGCAGGAAATGCTTACTCTACCGATACACCTAATCTCACCCATGGTTTTTATTGGGTCCGTGTTGTTCATCTGTATGTGTTGTCAATTTTCTTTTTTGTCCCGTACTCAAGTGGTGTCCTTGTTTCTTAGTGTTTCAGATGTTGCCTTTGTCCATGGATTGTTCGTTCTTTTGACTGACGGTTTGGGTCTCACTTACTTTTCGAAACTGACAACATTTCGGATTTTAAAGGTAATAACTGCCTGTCAGGCAGCAAGAAAAAGTCAATTGCAGATGGACAAGTATTTTGAAATTTTGTTGCAAATCTGCATGCACAAAGAACTTGCAAAAACTTGCAATTGTTTAAAAGCTAGTGTGATAGTGTATTTTTGTCATAACAGTACCACATGTTAAAAATATGTAATCGTCATGAAAAAATATCATGTTATATTTTCATTATGCATCAAAGTCTTTTTACACCACTAATCTGCTTTGCTGAATACATAAATTTTCAGATCTATAATTGTTTATTCATCAACATGAAAATTTAGTAAATGTGTGTAAAATTCAAGATTTTTTTAGTAATTTCGTGAAATTACTAGACATTTTAGGAATTTCATGTAATTCCTAAATCACCTAATAATTACATGAAATTCCTAAAAATTTTAGTAATTACACGTAATTCCTGATTACACACATTTACTGTAACATATATACCCTTTCAAAAAGGCACCCAATCCAATAAATGGTTATATACAATATGTGTTTTAAAACTTTCATCAGCATACTATATGCTTAAAATATAAAAAAAAACGAACATTCGTCATCTTAATTTCTAAGAATATAAAATACCGGTTCTCCTCATTAAAATATTACTGCAGGTTTTGGCAACAGAATTACATATTTCATTATTACTGAATAAAAATGAAAAATTTTCATCACTAGAAAGAGTTGAAAAATCATTATTGTATCTCATAATATCTATAAACTTTGACTGTCTAAGATCTTCATACAATGGGCATGTTAACAATATATGTTTCTCATCTTCTACATTATTACAATTTATGCATAATCTTTCACTTAATTCTAAGCTTTCATACCGACCAGTTTCAATTTTTAATGGTGCTACGCCACATCTAAATTTTGCAAAGGCACTACGATGACGAAAAGGTTTATTTTGTAACAAATACTGTTCAGTACAGTGTGAGAATTTAAACCATTTATATGTTCTCAATTTACTACCTTGGCCATATGTAGCCATTCTTTCACACCAATCTGTTTTATATATATTAAACATTTCCTGTTCTAAATGATAAATTGTACTTTTATCAAGTATATACTGGTTAATATTACAAAACCTTTCCATGTTATAACATTTCAACATATCCATTACTTGATAACTCCAATTTTTTAATCTTATTACTACCCTTTCTAATTGACCATTTAAACACCTTATAATTTATTCTATTACTTTCCATTTTTGTACACCTTGACCAATGTCTAAACACATGGGGGTTTCCACCCATATCGCCAGCTACTGCACCATTCGGAGTATATTTTCCTACTCCCATGAAAAATCTCATGGCTCGGTTCTGAACTGCTGAAATGCAGGAGTACTCTTTTGTGCCCCAAATTGCTGAGCCATAATCTATGACAGACCAAACTAAAGTCTAAAATAATTTAGTAAAAATATTATGCTGGAAACCACCATGTGTCTTTGATTTTACAATAAGTAAGCCTAAAGCTCTACTTGCTGATCTGGCTACAGCTTTAGCCATAAATTGATAATCTAAAAACTCATTTAGAACTAAACCTAAATACTGATAACTAGAAACATAGTCAAAATACAAAAATACCAAAGTTGATGAAATGAACGGTAAATTTAGTTATGCTGTATACGTGTTTCAAGGAGTTACATCTCATCAGCAGCATTAAAATCAATTAATATGGAAAGCCATATCAAAAACTTCACCATTTAAAGAAAATTGAAAGTTTGATCTCTCCATAGAAGGATTTCTAAAATGTATAACTTTTGATTTACTGAGATTTACTTTTAAACTGTTTTTATTACATCACACAACTAAAGCATATATCTTCAGTGTTTTCTGCCATTAACACTACATCATCTGCAAATAACAAGATGGCTGTTTTTTCACCATCAATATCTATGCCAATATTTAACGATTTAATATCATCTATTAGATTATTAATAAAAATATTAAACATTATAGTTGATAAAACAAGCCAGTATTAACACTTAACCAATCAGTTGTAAAACCATTTACTCTTACACAACATTCTACATTTGAATAAATTGCTTTTAAAGCCATCATGAACCTTGAACTGAAACCCAAGTCATTTAATTTATCAAATAACAAAGACCTATCAACTGTGTCATAGGCTTTTTTAAAACCAATAAAAGAAACATTTTCCTAGTCTCAATAATAGATGTCAAAGTTGAAATATGATCTATGGTACTCCTTCCCTTGTTCATCTTTAATTACCCCCCTTTCATCTAACCATTTTACTAATCTATTGTTTAAAACATTACAATAAAGTTTGTATGCACATGGTGCCAAAGTGATGCCCCTATATGACAAAGGATCTCTCGGATCTGAAGTTGAACATTTTGGAATTGGAGTGATTATACCCTTGCTCCATATCTTTGGAATTTTTCCATATTTGAAACAAAATCAGAAAGTTTTGTTAAAATATTTATAACTGTAAAATTTTTACAGAGATCTGACTGTATTAAATCTATACCTGGACTTTTGCAATTTTTTGCACTCATTAGGGACCGACCATTTAACCTGAAGGGGGGGGGTATGGTTTTTTTTTCTGGACAGAAAAACAAATTATTTATTTTTTGCACGCGTATCAACAAAATATTTTTTTTCAAAATTAACATTATTTTTTGGGGCAGAAAGCCTCATTCAGAAAATTTTTTTTCATCCTTTTGGCAGCCAAAATATTTTTTTCACATAAAATCAGATCCAAAATATTTTTTTAGAAAAAAACCATAGCCCCCCCCCCCTTCAAGTTAAATGGTCGGTCCCTTACAATTTTATAAACCTCATCAAAACATATCTGTGTGTCTAACAAATCACATGATATATTATTTCTTATATTTAAATTTACACCAGTGACAGACGGATCTGTATTATTATTCTGTTTTAATAAATCACTAAAACAATCTTTCCATTTACCTAACACAGTGTTTATATTGTAAGTAACAGAGCCATCACTTAATACAACTTCATTTGGAATGGCCGATTGTCTTTCATTACCAATACAAATATTACCAATTTTTCGCCAAAATTGTCTAGGGTCATTATTTACTACATTTAATAAATCTTCCTTGCTTCGATACCAGTATTGACGTTTGGTTTGCTGGACAAGCCTATCAATCTAAATACAATGTATGTAGTTCAGTTTTAGTGTGTTTGTTTGTACAATGTAAATACTGGTTTTCAGCAGAATATGTTTCATTCCATTTCAGAGTCAGTTCATGAGACCAACATGGTTTCTTAAATCATCGTCTTTTATTATTACAACTATTCAGTATTTTAATTTTCTTATCTAAGTTTGCATTCATCTCATTATGCACAATATCAACAAGTTCACAATAAATATTATCTACATCATTTGGCTCCCATCACTATTTTGAATTCAATATTTGCAATAAATGAATTTATTGAATTTATTACATTCTCATCTTGCATCTAATTATTTGGAATATTTTTTTACATTATATGAAACATGCTTATTAACACACTGATTATCACAAATATCAATTAATAAAACTATTATAAGATGGTTTAAGTAATTATAGTAATGATAGGTAGTTATAAGTCAGTAAACTCGGCAGTATTTCTGTTGACTCACTGGCATAGAAATAATTAATCCTTTCCAGATGTTATTTTTGGCTAATTGTTATGGATTAAGATTTTTTTAATCCCTTTTTAGAACAGATGAGGAAAATAATACTCCATAAAAGTATGACTTACCATTTTGTCTAGCATGGGGAAAAGTTTTCCTGACATGAAAATGAAGGGATCAAAACTTTGAAAGGCACAGAAACAGGGTGTAACTAAACCAATATGGCCGATTCAATTATACATGGCATTTGCCTGTATTAATTTTAATACATGGCATCTGCCCTGTATAAATTTCTATACAGGGCATTTGCCCTGTATAAATTCTACTTGCCAGAAACTTCAGGTTTTTTTTTTAATTAATCAGTTGTTAACTGTTTTTGGAACCTTTGGTGTTTTCTGTTCTGTTGAATTTTTATTGTGCTGCTTAGGCAGTACTATACTATTGCATTGTCTCCATACGTAATAAACAGCAAGATGTACCTCACAAATACGCACAACATAATTCATGTCTGGGTGTCAAGAATTACAGAAAGAAAGAGACTGCTGAAAATAACACATTCTAGTTATTTTATTTAAAAATGCTCAAATGGAAAGTATGTGTAGTTCAAACAAAAATACAGCGTGAAAATGTGGCTTAATTTGACACTCGCCATTCGCGATTCGGTTCATTCATGAAAAATTTCCGCGATGCCTTGTAATATTTTACAAGTTTTCATGAATGGAAACATAGTAAATGCTTCGAAACGTAGTAAACGACTAAATACGGAAGTAAATGCTTCTATCGCTATGGACTCTTTGCTACTTTCACTATGAAGTCCTATAGCAATATGTCTTGACGTTTTAAATACTTAATGTTTACATCTATTCTAAAAAGATTCGAAATCAAGTTTGATTTCTTTACGACAGGTGTGCGCGCATATGTATAAACGGCACCTTAATATGTCAACTCCACACAAACTTTAAACAAAATTCGGAACTCTCGAGGGTTTACCATACAGCAACAATGAGTTCGAATACCACCTAACTGACGTAATAAAGATTCCTTATTAGGCCTAAGTAACGTCCAGAGAATTCTGAAGTTTACTTTCGTTTCATGGCCAATGGATTTGACGAAAAAGGATTGCTTCCAATCAAACGGAATGTAATCGGACAGGGCTCATGATATTTTTTGAAAAGATAGACATCTCGGGAAGCGAGCTAGACCAAGTTTTAAATATTTTCAGAGGAGATAACAAAATAAATAGGGGTTGAAGCGAGCAGGTGTGGAACTTATGTCCGCCCAACGACGAGGAAATGTCTGAAAGAATAATTCAGGATTTACTACAACGGGGGAACTGGTTGCTTGCTGATTTTTAATCATTTGCAGCGATTTCCTCTTTTGTTGCGAATCGTTTCGCAGCGACCATGATCACTGATAAATTATTACAGATGTGCAATAAGCATTTATGGAGTAACAGATCCCTTTTTGAAAATGTAAATGGACTTTCATTTGTCATAACTTCAAGATGTAGACACATCCGGTCACTCTCGCTTGTCGTGCTCAATTCAAATTGCGTAGCGTCTTTTCTCGCTCCAACTTCTTACAATCATTGATTTTTAGAGACGAACTCACCTAATGATATTGAAGGTGACGTTTTTCAGCTTGCAACAACTTCAGTTGATTTTTATGTCCAATAGAATGTATTATAGATAAAACACTTATACAGCAGACTTATTTCATTTTAAAGGGTATTTCAAATGCTTCTTGATTATAAAAGTGGTGACGAACGGGCTTGTATGGATTGAAGTCTGGTGTGTTATAAATGACAAAAAAAATGTGTATTTGGCTCTAAAAACATTTTGCTGCAAGACAGGTATTGTTATTGATTTTTTTTAATGTAAATGATTCAAACTTTCACAATTTCTGATATTCGCAACGGCAAGTAAGCATATTTATTTAGATTACATGGGACTTGATTTTTTTATTTGCAAATTAGATATAATAAGAACATTAGTATAGCTGTCGTGCATGGAGAACAACCAAAAAAATATGAAATAAAACTAAAATCTAAAAAATAAATGTACAAGAAAGAAAAGGCCATAATTGCCGGAGTTAACTCCTCTTGCGAGGCACGCGTCATTTCTGTTGTCTCCAACTAAAACTAACTAAGTTTTAGAAGTGACGCGTGTCTCATTCACGGTGATGTCCTCTTCTTCTTTTTTCACCCCCGCAAAAGGAGTTAACTCGGAAAATTTAGAAAAAAGAAGGGAAACGGGGAATGTGTCAAAGAGACAACGACCCAAAGGGGAGTAATAACAACTCAAAGGCACCATAAGACCTTCAATGAACGGTGAGAAAACCCCACACCCAACGGCAGGTCGGAGTCGGCCTTTTCTTTCTTGTACATAAATTTGTTAGATTTTAGTTTTATTTCATACTTTTATTTGGTTGTTCTCCATACACTACAGCTATAGAAACATTCTTATTCTGTCTAATTTATATGATATTAAGCTGTCTCGCAACGTATATTTTTATTGTTCTTAATTGTATATTGGTTTTATAATTTCAGTGTCAATTGACTATCATGTATTTTTGCATTTATCAATTTTCATACTTTAAACTAATTTTTATTTAACAGAAATTACAAATTACATTTGTATATGTTATCTATTCAAATGTTTCAAATCTTTAAAAAGTGAAATTCCCGTCAACTGCAGGAAAATAGACATCAGCAAACTTGATTAAGCAACCATCAACAAAACATTTATGTGTTGGACATAACAGAACATCCAAGAGAAAAAGATAGTACCTATCAATTCAATTACATCTCTGAACATCAATTAAAAATATACAGTTTAGAAAAAGAAATGTGGTATGTTGTCTTAATAAATTAAAATTTCTTGAAAATAAATAAAATACTATAAGGCAAAAATAAATAAATGAAAGGGAACAGAAGACCGATACAGAACAATTTGAAATGATTTTTGCTCAGATCTGAATTGATTCCCTATAGTAACCAGTCCTTTTTTTTATTTATTTATTTTTTTTTACACCAATCCACCTTTTTTTTTTACATCAATCCACCTTTTTTATTTACTATGTAATTATTTTGATCACGATGGAACCTTTAAAGATTGTTTTACTGACAACACAAGCCAAGAACACAAATCTTGTAGATAAATTTGCAAATTTGAAGTTATATGATAATGGAAATAGCAAAGGCAACGTCACAAAAACTGCTGGGTCAGGATATGTTCATCAGTTGTTACTTTCTTCCCTTCGGAAATTCTATGGCCGTCACCACCACATCATAGATAGATATGAAATGTCAGTGTCACAAATTAAAACGTTTTCAGCTAGATTCACGTCTTCCCGCATTCGCTATTATCGGTTTTTACTTAATCCTGGATTGACCCACTGCCAGTGTGAGGGGTGCTATATACAGAGCAGGACATGCTTACCCGTCCGGAGTACCTAATGTCATCCTCGTTTTTTATGGGGTTCACACTGTCAGTGCTTTAGTTTTTTGTGTTGTCTTGTATATCATACTGTTGAACTTTAGTTATCTTCGTTTATGATGTTGATGGTACGGCGTTGTCCTTGTTATTATCTGAATCCTAAAGATTTACAGGAGCTTTCCAAATTTTTAACTTGGTACTGTTTGAGGATTAGAGAAATAGCACGTACCATGAATTTTAATTGGTTGTGTCTACGGGTCAAAAAATGATATCAACCAATCAGATACCAAAAGATCTATCAAAACCATAAATGCCTCGCTGACTGTGTGACGGGTGCTGTATGCAGGGCAGGACAGGCTTACCCTTCCGGAGCATCTGATGTCACTCTGTATTTTTGAGAGTTCACACTGTTAGTTTTTTGTGATGCATTTGTAGTGTTTGTGTGTTTTGTGGGCATGTAGTGTCTTTGGTCTTCCGTCTTCTGGTGTTCATGCTTTTGCCTTGTCTTTGGACTTTGATTTTATTTAATCTTGTGCTTTGTTCCTTCGTTATTCTAGTGCCGTTGTTTTGGAAGCAAAATTTATCTAAAGTATATATTCAAAAAATTATAATAATCCAATAAATGATTGACGTAGATGTCAGTATGAAAATTAATTTTAAGCAAATTTATCAGAAAAATTAATGTGGTAACCTGGCGACTCCCATACTCCTTTACATCTTTTGAAAATATTTTGCAAGAGCTAATTCGTAAATATATTTTTAAATCTATGGACTGGGTTTAAGAAAATTGCAAAAAATGGTTTTACTACATTTTGTTCATAAGAACTATACTAATCAACAACAGAAACAACGGCAGTAGAATACCGAAGGAACAAAGGAGTGAAATTTACAAAAGATCGAAGTCCAAAGAAACGTCAAAACGAGAACATAGAAAACAATGACGTTAGACACAGAAAACAATGACGATAGACAGATACAAAGCACAGAAATAGAAATTACGACATTCAAAACAAAGGCACTCATAGTGTGAACTCCGGTGAAACTGAGAGTGACATCAGGTGCTCCGGAAACGATACACAGTTTATTTTGAAAATATTTTTATATTAAGCTATTTTAAGTTTCTATTTTAAGTTATTCATGTATACAAAGTCAAAAAGCATTTGTTTATTCAATTTTCAAATTATTTCCGAAACGGACACGCTGAAAAATCCATAATGTTTTATTTTTCGACCGATAGTTCTCCGTAAATAAAAGATGATTTATTTTTTTTTATGTCAATAATTGGGACACTGTACCAGGAAAACAATTTGACATCTTTAAAAGTGGCATCTCTCCTTTCGACCCCCGCTAAATCTTAAATTCAACTTAAACAAACACTTGGCACCTTAAGAGAGTCAATGTCATTTTTTTTCCTGCATAAATCATTGCTTTGTGAAAAGAATAACAAACTTAAGACTTATAATTCATCTAAGGCAAACATGCTCACCAAATAAAGATGAGTAGCAGCAGGTCCCGTAAAACGTCGAAACGTCAAAACAACGAAAACTGGTTTAACACTTACGTTATCGTGAATTAAATAGTGAGATGTGCCCGCAGGAATTAATCGTCATCATTGCAATAGATTTTAAAGTCATTCGGTTGGAAAGTGTGGCTGGTAGATTCAAGATGGGTAGATACTCATTATGTACGTTCTTAAGCAGATGACCTGAATATTGATCTTGACCTTGACCGTATATGGTTTAGGAAATGTAAGCGACATTTTTGGGCAATATGTTACTTCTTACGTCCGAAAGAATATACTTTATGTATGAGCTATTGTTTTCTGTCGGAATGTAAAATCCGTGTATCGTGTCCTTTGTTGATTAGTATGTTTGTTCGGAAATGAAGACAAACTAGGCATCATATTTGAGGGGCGGAAGGACCTTTTACGGGACGCCGGGATCAGCCATTTTATTCAGCGGGAATTCGGGATTTACGATTAACGGGGTCCGGGATTTTCGTTGTCATTTTTCGGGAATCGGGATTGAACATTTTATTTTCTCGGGAATACGGGATTTAACAGTTATTTCCTCGGGACTCCGGGACCATACCCCCTCTTACCCACCCTCATATTTTATTTCTTTATTTTAAAGCCAGTATCATCCGGAAACGTTCCTGTTTTAATGAAAAAAATCTATGAAGCACCTTTGTACAATAAAAGGACAGAGGAATAAACGTATTAATTTTCGTGGGTACTTATCATCGGTCTATGAAATATCGACATAATTACATGTATCAATTTTCACGGTTTTCAATGTTAAAAGGGTTTTTTTTCTACACAAAAACTTACTTTCACGAATACTATTTTTCTCGTTCCAGAAGTCCACCGCGAAAATTAATACGTTTACAATGTAGATAAATCTTTAGAAATTTGGAACACTCATGCTTCGCTTTATATCATCAAATTTACGGCAAATTTTATTTCATGAAAGATGTAGAGAAATATATGGGAAGATGAATACAACGGCAAACGATTATCAAAGCAAAAATGATGAAAGGAGGAATCCAAACTCACGCCAATTCATATCCAATACAAATTGAGACAGCATGACGAAGACAAAAAAATGAACAAAAATGAACAAGAACGCCACATAACTAAAGCACTAGCTGTGTGAACCCCTACAGCTAGAATATGAATTGGACTAGGCATGGGGCGAATTATCTTGCAATGTAATGTATTACATTACGATTACTTCATTACATTTGTATATTACAATTAAAATTACTTGAATTTTTGAAAGTAATGAATCTTTCCCTCTACAACTAAAGTTTATTTTTCCTCTATCGGATTTGACTTTACAACAGGAGTGGCATGTTCAACACGACGGGTGTCTTATAAGAAGCGGGAGATGCTTACTTTACCGGTACACTTGATCTCGCCCATGGTTTTTGTTGGGTCCGTGTTGTTCATCTGTATGTGTGTCTTCATTTTTAGCTCACCTGACCCGAAGGGTCAGTGTGAGCTATTGCCATCACTTGGCGTCCGTCGTCCGTCGTCCGTCGTCCGTCCGTCCGTCGTCTGTTAACTTTTCACATATTCATCTTCTCCTCTGAAACCACTGAAGCAAATTCAACCAAACTTTACAGGAATGATGTATGGAAGGTCCTTTACAAAGATTGCTCATTTCGTTCCGATCCGATAAAAAACATGGCCGCCAGCGCGGAACTTAGGTTTAACATTGGACCCTATGGGAAAATTCACATTTTCTTCTTCTGCTCTGAAACAGCAGAAGCAAATTCAACCAAACTTGACAAGAATGATGAACTAAAGGTCCTTAACAAAGATTGCTCATTTTGTTCTGATCCAATAAAAAACATGGCTGCCAGCAAGGAACATAGTTTATTTTGGCCCTATGGGAAATTCACATAAAAAACATGGCCACCATGCAGAACATCGAAACCCCTGCTTCAGCATTTTGTCAGGTGAGCGATACAGGCTCAGTGTCTGAGCCTCTAGTTCTTTTTTGTCCCGTACTCAGGTGGTGTCCTTGTTTCTTAGTGTTTCCGATGTTGCCTTTGTCCACGGATTGTTCGTTCTTTTGACTGACGGTTCGGTTCTCACTTACTTTATATTACAATTACTTTACAAAAGTAATGCATTATATTACACTTTACATTTTAAAATTTTATCCTTTTACATGTATATGCAATTTGTTCAAAATGAATACTGTGATCCTGAATCCTGTTTATGCAATGTTACTGCTGCATTCAACCATCCTTAAAGTCTAAAACTTGTCATTCATGTGCATTCTGTCCTGTTTGTGTATTTCCTGGTTCAAATTGTACCGTGACTGCTCTATTAGACCAAACATCAAAGGTGACACAATTATGACAAATTAAAACTTGATGCAGAGCATCAGGCCGCCGCAAAATAATTTGACAATCGTGATTTTGAGTGAAATAATTTGGAAAATTGATTTCTTTTGCAATTCATATTGATCTTAAAATCATAAAATTTCGGGTTTATTCTTATATGAATATCTTACATGTGCAATCCTACATTTAAACCAGCAAGTGAAACCTGTTTTAATAATTTCGTAGGAGTTTCAATTTAATTTTTTATCACATACATACATAAGTTAACACATTAAAAGAACATTTTTACAGATCAGTCTTTTTTCAGTAGCAGTGGTTATTAATTCCAAATCAGTAGGATTCCTCATCTATTAATTTTTTTTATGCACCCGACTTTCAGTAACATTTATCCAGTGGAACTTAACAAAAAATCCTATTTTTCAGAAAGCCTTTCGCAATGGATATTTAAACCTCAACCATAAAATTACAAGATTCTTCCAGTATCCCCACTACACTACAATTCCATGTCAATAAAGGGAAACTAAAGCCATTAATAGAAAAAAAACTATTTGTTTCGTAGAGGTAAAAATCATGAAAATATGGAGTACTGGATGGCGTAAATTGCTTGGTCTTGAACCTCTTGAACTGTCTAAAACCTACCTATGATGTATGAGCAAAGATCATTGTTGATGGTCTCATGGTGACCTCAAGTTGAAGACAACAATAAAAGCTTTGCCCTGCTGCTTGGTTTTACCATGCTGTTTTTTTTTTTTTTTTTTGGTTTTTTTTTTTTTTGAGAATTATTCTTGTGTATATCTACTCCATATCCTTTCATTGTTTATTGCGGATAGACACATCTGCAAACTGATTAATTTCTTATTGACATCATTTTTTTAAATATTTTTTGGCAAAAGTCAAAGGTTAAAGAAACATAAATTCTAGGAAAAAGTTCGATCATTATATTTTATTTATTATTTATCCATATGTCTTCCTGTTAAAACAATCATCATATTATAGCGTTTGCGTATGGATTGAATACTTTAATGTTTGTTCCGTTGGAATTTTTTTTTTAAACAGCGATAACTTATTTTAATGCAATTACTCTGACTTGAATTGTTAACCCCATTGTGCTAATTTTGTTTACAATTCAGTGTGACTGCCGCTGTATCTGTTGTTGGTGATTTTTCTTGTCTACCTGTTGACACGAGTCATTTTAACTATTCTTATTATAATGATCAGCTGTTGATACAATTACTAGTAAATTATTGCAAGGATCAAAAGCCATTTTATTTTCAATATTTCAGTCTCTCACCAGCAACGAACTTTCCTTCACTCGATGAAATTATTTTACATAGTGACAGTAGTACGGAAGCCTTTTAGGGCCGTACAATTTACTTTTTCTAATTTGATATAACAGATTATTAATTTGATATAACAAATTACTAATTTTATATAACAGATTATTAATTTGATTAAACAAATTATTAATTTGATATTACAGATTATTAATTTGATTAAACAAATTATTAATTTGATTAAACAAATTATTAATTGATTAAACAAATTATTAATTTGATATAACAGATTATTATAGTTTGATATAACAGATTACTAATTTGATATAACAGATTATTAATTTGATATAACAAATTACTAATTTGATATAACATATTATCATATCAGCAAATGGAGGCCATTTTGGACGGACCTCGGGTCCAATGGATATAATTCTGAAAGCAGACCATCCAATCACATTAAATCAAAGTTTGATTCGATTTGGCCAAATTGTTTCGGATGAGACGATTTTAAATTGTTTTTCTCTTAGGGTCCTATATTAAAACCATGGCCGCTGATGGCGGCCATTTTGGACGGACCTCGGGTCCAACGAATAAAATTCTGAAACCAGACTATCCAATTACCATTCCATCAAAGTTTGGATCCAATTAGCCCAGTAGTTTCAGACGAGATAGGGTCCCTAATTAAAACTTTGTCCGCTGATTGCAGCAATCTTGGATGAACCTCAGGTCCGACGGATACAATTCTGAAAGATGACTACCTAAGGATCATTCCGAGAAGGTTTAGTCTAAATTAGCCATGGAGTTTCAGGGGAGGATTTGAACGATTCTTTTGGCAGAATTTTCTATTTCATGCCATGGCGGCCATCTTGGTTGGTCGGCGGATTCATCGGAAACAATTCTGAAAGGGGACACCATAAGACCATCCCTACCAAGTTTGGTCCTAATTGGACTATTGATTTCGTAGGAGAAGATTGAAATGTGAAAAGTCAACGGACGACGGATGCTGCATGGTGGCAAAACTTCACCCGACCCTTCGGGTCAGGTACTAAAAATAGAAGATACTTATGTAACTAAGGCCCCCATTTTATTTTAACTTGGATTACGGAATCCTTTTGAGATTTTTTAAAATAAATATAAAGGGATGGCGTTATGCCAAATGAATATCTTCTATTTTTACTTGAGATTTCCTATGGAAAGTCACTGTCTACTCGACTTGACTGTTTGTACATGGCTGATGAGGAGCCCTCTCATTTCCTTAACCTATGTAAAATCTTGTAGTATTATAATTAAGACCATCTGATATTAAACTATTATTATTATATCCCCGCTCCAATGGAGAGGGTTTATACTGTTTTACAATTGCCCATCATTCCGTCCGTCCGTTCGTCCGTCAGACGTTTTCGTAACATTTTTCTCAGCCTCTATAAATCGTAGCTTGCTGATAATTAGCATGAACCTTTTTATCTGTATGTTGTATTGTGGTATGCACCTGAGATCAATCCGACATTTACTTTCTGTTTGCCGAGGAAAGCACTGGGTGAAAATGCCGAAAAATGGTACTTTTCACTATTTTTGATGTAGAACAATTCATTTTTTATCAGATTTTGATGCGGTTTTCTTCCTCAGATTCCACATAAAAGTAACCTTTGCTATTATTGCTACGGTTTTGACGTAGCTCTTACTGTTCCCAAAATATAAGGTGTCGAAAAGGGCCAAGTCACACAATCGTAAATTTTTTTATTTTGACAGACTTTTTTTTAATATATTAGGTTTGATGAGTACAAAAAAGGATATGGCAATAGATTTTAGCATTTTGTAGCAATGGTCAAAAGGGACCAAGACGGTACTTTAATAGGCTATATAGATCGCTTATTTTTCATCTGATTCATCTCTAAAAGAGCTTTTCAAAAGTATGCTAAGAGATTTGATTTAGCTCGTACAGCTTCCGAGATAAAATGCTGGTCGAAAGGAGCAACGCCCGAAATCATAACTTTTATTATTTTTGACTTGGGTTGTTTGTTTTATCCAATTTTATGCGTTTTTTAATACTTTTGTCAGGAATCCTGTGTCCAAAACACACTTACTTTGTGGTAACCCTTGCCCTAATGTAGCCCTGTCTCATCGAGCGGGGGTATAAAAGTCTGCCATTCGTCGAGAGCTCTTGTTTCACAATATACTCATAAGGCAATAATATTGCTTATGGCGGCCATCTTGGAATTGACCTCGGGTCCATCGGATAGAAAGTATAAATTGTATAAATTGGCCAAGCGGTTATAGAGGAGAAGATTTTTAAATATATTTTGGCGACATGGTTGCCATCTTGGTTGGTCGATGAGGTCTTCGGATACAATTCTGAAGATGAACCATCAAAAGTGGACCAACTAATTTATTTGACCGATTTTCTGTCGATTCCCACACATTAAAAATTGTTTTTACTAACATTGAAATTATGCAATGTGATGCATGTTAAGGATGCTTTGAACTGTAAAAAAAATGAAGTTTTTCAAAATATATCTTTGCTTAAACTTCTAAGAAAGTTCAAGATTCTGATCTCCTCCCGCCACGACTTCTACAGCTCCTCGGAAGATTTATTTTAAAATTTTGCCTAAATTGGTCATAAATAGGTAAATTTCTTCAAATTGATAGCATTTTTTACTTAAATTGATAAAATTTATCCGCCCGCCCCAAAGTTGGAAGAAAATTGGATGAGAATTTAGGAATTATTTCATTATTGCCTTATGCGTATATTGTGGTATTGCTAGCTTAAGCAAGAGCTTTCGCCGAATGGCAGACTTTCATACTTCCGCTCTACGACACAGGACTACATTAGTGCAATGGTTAGCACAATGTAAGAGTGGACACAGTTAGGTTTTTGACACAGGATTTCTGACAGAACTATTAATAAACGCATAAAATTGGATAAAACAAACACCCTAAGTCAAAAATAATAAAAGTTATGATTTCGGGCATTGCTCCACGCCCGCGACCCCTTTTATCTCGGAAACTGTAAGAGCCAAATCAAATCTCTTGGCATACACATTAAAGCTCTTTCAGAGATGATTCAAATGAAAAAAATCTCATCCAAATCAGATGAAAAAGCAATCTACATTGCCTATCAAAGTACCGTGTTTTTTTGTCCTTTTTCACCCCTTTTTAGTCCAAAATGGCTACAAAAAGCTTAAATCTATAGCCATATCCTTTTTCATACTCATCAAGGCTAAGGGTGAGAAAAAATGTTACGAAAGTGTGTGACGAACAAACGGACGGACGGAATGATGGACAAGGGTAAAACAGTTTACCCCCTCCCCTCCATTGGAGCGGGGGTATTATAATAATAATAGTTTAATAGCAAATGGTCTTAATTATAATACTACCAGATTTTACACAGGTTAAGAAAAATGAGAGGGCTCCTCATCAGCCATTCACAAATAATCAGTATCAATGCAGTCAAGTCAAGTTGAGTAGACAGTGACTTTTCATAGGAAACCTTAAGTAAAAATAGAAGACACTCATGTAACATAACGCAATCCTTTCATATTTACTTGGATTTAAAAAATCTCAAAAGGATTCTGTAATCCAAGTTAAAATAAAATGGTGAGTATCTTCTATTTTTAGTACCTGACCCGAAGATTGGTGTGAGCTTTTGCCACCATGCAGCATCCACCGTCCGTTGACTTTTCACATTTCAATCTTCCCTACGAAATCAATAGTCCAGTTAGGACCAAAATTGGCAGGGATGGTCTTATGTGGTCCCCTTTCAGAATTGTATCCGATGAATCCGCCGACCAACCAAGATGGCCGCCATGGCATGAAATAGAAAATTCTGCCAAAAAACCGTTCAAAATCCTCCCCTGAAACTCCATGGCTAATTTAGACTAAACCTTATCGGAATGATCGTTAGGTAGTCATCTTTCAGAATTGTATCCGTCGGACCTGAGGTCCATCCAAGATTGCTGCAATCAGCGGACAAAGTTTTAATTAGGGACCCTATCTCGTCTGGAGCTACTGGGCTATTTGGAATCCGTTGGATCTGAAGTCCTTCCAACGTAGCCGCCACCAGCGGACATAGTTTTAATATAGGACCCTAAGAGAAAAACAATTTAAAATCGTCTCATCCGAAACTATATGGCCAAATAGGATCAAACTTTGATTTAAGGGTAATTGGATGGTCTGCTTTCAGAATTATATTCGTTGGACCCGAGGTCCGTCCAAAATGACCGCCATCAGCGGCCATGGTTTTGATATAGGACCCTAAGAGAAAAACAATTTAAAATCGTCTCATCCGAAACTATTTGGAATCAAACTTTGATTTAATTGTAATTGGATGGTCTGCTTTCAGATTTATATCCATTGGACCCGAGGTCTGTCCAAAATGGCATCCATTAGCGGATATGATAATCTGTTATATCAAATTAGTAATTTGTTATATCAAATTAATAATCTGTTATATCAAATTAATAATCTGTTATATCAAGCTATAATAATCTATCATATAAAATTAATAATTTGTTTAATCAAATTAATAATTTATTTAATCAAATTAATAATCTGTTATATCAAATTAATAATCTGTAATATCAAATTAATTATCTGTAATATCAAATTAATAATCTGTTATATCAAATTAGTAATCTGTTATATCAAATTAATAATCTGTTATATCAAATTAGAAAAAGTAACTTGCACGGCCCTAAAAGGCTCCCGTAGTTGTCCCATAATTTATAGATATATCTAATGCATGTCAAATGTCTAAAAATAGACATCTCTTTCCCAGACTGTATAATTTTATCAATGAACTCTGAACTTTCTCACACACACTGGCTTTGTATAAAAACCATTTGATTTTGTATTAGAGAGCTGTTGTTTTCAATTAAAGATGTACTCTGATTGATTATATTTATTTTTTTTTATCATTTTCTTTAATTTACTTCATTTTATTCGAAACAAAAACTTTCCAATTTGTGGTCACGTGCCCCTCCATGAACGCTTTCTAAAGAAATCACAAAAATAGTCGCCGCGTCTTCGCGGCGACTAATAATCTTTCTGGAAGCGTCATAAAGTTTCTTATTTATATCATTTGATTTCGGCACAAGATGTTTATACAGCTTAGAATTTGATACCCTGGATAGTGACAATTATACATTGTTGTTTTCTTTTTAAATATTTGTTTTTATTTATTTTTTACAGTAGCTTTTTAGAAAATAACAATTTAAAATATTCAAACTGGACAATATATTTGTGACAAATCTCTAAGCAGGTGTATTCCTGGTGGGTTTTCTTACTTGACTCAAAATACTTCCATTAATAAAGCCATAAATTTACTTGTCATATAGAAATGAATTATTTGCTTTGGACTGAGCCGGACTCAGCGAGCATAACCTAGTTCGTGGCCCAATTCAAAATAAAAACCGAGTGTGGATGTAATATTTTAATTAGCAGGTGAACAATTGATGGTAAAAACCTGAAAAAAACAATATTAAACAATCATAAGTTATGTGTCCAAATAACGAGAATTTAAAGTCAACTTATGCTACCGTTATTATGAGTAATATGTCAACATATTTGAATACACAATAATTTGCATAAATAACATAAATATGACGTGTGTCTGTGTAATATTATATATAAGATTCCGGTTTATTCACGGATAAATACAGTTGAATGGCTGCAATACACGGAATAAGTCTTCCATAATTATATCTTGATATATATTAAATGACACTCACTGCTTATAGTATATTTATATTTGTAGGAATTACGCAACTAAGTAACGGTTGTATATCTTCCGCTTCTAGACGACTGAAACACTGAGATGAAACTTGTAAATATAATTATAATCAACAGTTGTATGTTTCAGTGTGAGATGAACATCCCGTTTTCAAACGACATTTATAGCAAATTATGCAATCAGCTTGAACAGTTAATATTCCCAATAATCTGTTGTGTAGTTACGTTAAATAGATTAATGTTCATCCAAATATAATGAAAATATAATGTAACACTCACACTGTTATTGAACTAGGATCTAAATTCCAAAACTATTACCTGGACATATCCATCTTCGTTGTGATTACGATTTCGAGAGAAAGAAAGAGTGTCGGAAAACGAACTACTAAATTTTTCAATCGGTTGCATTCGGAACTCTTACCAAGGATAAATCTAGTTGTAACAATACACTAATCGTGACAATACACTGCCCGTCTGATACCTACTTGATATCACTTTTCTTCAAATAAACTACAGAAATTTATCATACATCCACAATATTCACTGAACATAATTATATACAATTTATTCAGTAGAATGATCTCGGTGATCGTCCGTCCGAGTATACACTGCCGGCTTTCCTTTGACCATTAAACGGACTTCTACTTTCCTGGCGTGATCATCGGAAGACACACATACAGATGAACAACACGGACCCAATAAAAACCAAGGTTGAGATCAGGTGTACCGGTAGAGTAAGCATCTCCTGCCTCTTATAAGACACATGCCGTGCCGAACACGTCAACCCGTCAACCCCGGCAGCAAAGTCAAATCCGATAGAGGAAAAAAAAACTTTAGTTGTAGAGGAAAAGATATGTTGTCATCTGGGAAACAGATATCCCATAGCTAGGCCGAGGTAAGGTACATATGTACGTGGAATACGTAAATTTTCTAGTTCTTGCAGTTCATCTCGCCAAGTTTCCCATTCTGAAGCAATGTCAACCGGGACTGGTTCGTCCCAATCAAGTGTTGTAGAAGCCAGTTTTCTTAGAATCAACTTCCCTTGGATGATCACTGGGGCTAAAAATCCAAGTGGATCATTGTGGATCATATATGTTGTTTACCGTAGATAATATACCTCGTCTTGTTATAGGTTTCGTGTCCAGCGATAGCTGGAAAAGGAACATGTCTTTGTTGACATCCCATATTAGTCCAAGGCTACGCTGGAGTGGTTTGTTTTTGACTTCAAGATCCAAATCTTTCAAGTTTGTAGGTAAATCACTTGTTGGAAATGACATGACTTCAGCACTGTTAGATGCAAACTTGTGTAAACGGTGCTTGTGTGTCTTTGACGACTTTGATGGCCTCTTCTGCTGTTGGGAATGAAGTTAACCCATCATCAACATAAAAATCTTTAGTCACAAAATGTGTAACATCTTGGCCATACTCTGGCTATGTGGCCAGTACTGTCTTGCGTAGCCCAACGTTGCCACTGCTAGGGATGGACTGTTACGGAAGACATGGACTCTCATCCAGTACTCTATCAATCCTTTGCCAATATCATTGTCTTTATACCACATGAATCTTAGGTAGTTTCTGTGATCTTCTCTTACAACGAAGCAGTGGAACATGTGTTGAACATCAGCAGTAGCAGGACTCCCAGTAACATGATCAAAACACTGTTTAGGGATACTCCGTCCAACTTTGCGGAGGAATCGAACACACCCCTGATCTACTCAGGTTTCTTGGGATCAGGTTTCTCGAAACAACGGTAAATACCAAAATTCTTCTTGTTCTTGCAATGGTGGAGCAACTTCCGCATGGTTGTTGTCTAACATCGTCGACATAAATTCCAAGAAATGTTCCCTTTTGAGGGCGTTCCTCTTTAGATTATTTTCGAGGAATTACGCTCTTTTAACAGCTTGTTGTTAGGAAGTCGTTGTCCTGGTGTCCCAAATGGCAACGGAGATAATCGGTTGCATTCGGAACTCTTACCATTAATAAACATAAGGATAAATCTAGTCGTAACAATACACTAATCGTGACAATACATGCTTAGTAAACTAATTAGAGTTTTATAGGTGACAATCATTGATCTTTGATCTCTAGTGATTGTTTTGTAAAAGAGGATTGCAAATTTTTAAAATTAGAATTGAAATTAAATGGTTTTCACTACAAAATTTCTGAATTCAAACAAAACAAATTTACTTTCAGATTAGTTACAAAATATGATGTAGTTCTCAGACTGCCAGAAAACAGTAATTATAGAAAATTAAAACACTGCTCACAATTTTACAGACTTTTCCAATAGTATTACATTTTCACTTCAACAAATTTTATATGTGAAAAGCTTCACCCAAAGTTTTCAAAGTAGAAATAAGTAATGCTTTGTAATGCCATGTAATGCTTAAATTACAGGCATTGTTGAAATGTAATGCATTACATTACAATTACATGTAATGCTAAAAAATGAACATTACACATAACATTCATTACTTTGTACTAATGAAATGCATTACAGGACATTACAATTACAAATAAGCATTACCCCATGCCTGAAGTGAGAAGCTCTGTTTGATTGGAGGCCGTTTGGTTAATGTAATTTTCTAATCCTTAGACAAAACCAATTAAAATCCATAATACGTGTTACTTCTCTAACCCTCAAACAGTACCAAGGTAAAAGTTTGACAAGCTTCTTTTAATATATGAAGTATTCGGACAATAACAAGGACAAATAGGTACCACAAATATGTAAACGAAGACAAAACTAGAAGATGACAGTTCGATATACAAGACAACACAAAAAACTAAAGCACTGACAGTGTGAATTCCAACCAAAAACTGGAAGTATCATCAAATGTTCCGGAAGGGTAAAAACATGATCTGCTCCACGCGTGGCACCCGTTACACTGCCAGTGAAGAGAGCCGCAATAATGAACACTGGATGTTTCATCACGTGCTCCTTGTGGGTACGCATAATGTGGTATAAGAACATGTTCGCTGATTTATTGGTTATCACTGAAAAGAAATAACAAAAACAAGTTGCCCAAGATGACAATAATATCATTTATACAAAAATGTATCCTGTTCTACGTAAAGATCTTCTCGGTTAAGCATGCTTAAAATAAGAAGATAACTGTATTGTATTTGAAGATTTGGAGGCATCAATTGGGGATTTCATGGTCGCAAAATGAGTTTACTGGCGACGCGTCCGCGGAGCCAGTAAACGGATATTTGCTCCAGTAAACGGATATTTGCGACCATCAAATCCCCAATTGATGCCTCCAAATCTTCAAATACAATACAGTTATCTTTATTCTTATGTAGTTGCTATATCAACAATGTTTATTACATTAATTATTATTGAAATCAATATCAGAAGGACAAAGTGCAATATTACTCCACCCCGAATATAGTCCCATTATATAAAAAACAATATTTCGTTTATTTTCGTTTGGATTTTAAATAAAATTGGAGATTTTATTATGCTATTATAAAATAATTCATTTTATCCAAATAGGAAAGGTCATGTCATTTTACTAGGATAATATGGCGCTGACAAACAAGATTTCTGACTGTCAGTCAGAGAAAAGGATATTTGTAATTTATTGAGGAATACCACATTTGGAAATATGGTAGCGTAACATTGACATATGACTAAATACCGAAGTTACTGTGGATATAAATTCTGCATATGCGCATTTCGACAACTTATATCTCTTCAGTGCAGATAAAATCTAAACGTTTGGAAGACCATAAACCCAAAGAAAGTAGAAAAACTGATAGAGAACAAATAACCAATATGTTTAAATGTAAGGCCAGTTGTTTCTGCTGAATGTTTTCAGAAGCAGCTAAACAGAATGTTGGTTACTTGTCAAAAATGTGATCAGCCATCACTTGTGCATTCGGTCTCGGAGATGGCAACACGATGTATGTGAAATAGAATTTTTTTGTATTCGATTGGACATTCAAGAGGTCAAAGGTATCGCCAAATCAAATGGATCATTGTACGGATATTTATATTTTACTATTATTTTCAGTTTGAACAACATATTCTGGAGTTCCAAGGCTAAACGTCTGGGAAATGTTAGTGGATTAATTTATGATTTAATATGATTAACTCTGAACATTTGTCGGATGCCACACAGGCGATTTGCATCTTGAAAACGATTGAAGATGTTAACAAAACTTTCTGGTAAGCTTTTTGATGGCAATGTCTTTCATGTTAGAGATTTTGTAGCATGGGTGCTGTCGTCTGCACGGTGTCATCGAAATCTCTGTTTCATTTATTTAGTAAAACACTTGTCGCTTTCCTCGTCGGTGTGTGAGATTTTGTTGCTGGCTTTCAACGCTGTGTCGCCATAGGCCGAGCATTTACAATCACACACAGAAGTATGTTGAAGTGTTGTGTATTGCCGCCATTTTATTTTATAAACAACGCGTAGGAATTGTGTCGATTTCAGGAATGTCAACCGTTAAATCCATACCTTAAAAATTATAGTATTAACCAATCAGATAACAGGATTAATGACAAACTACATCAGAATTTTAGATAATGTGTAAAGTAATGTATTACATAGGCAATGTAATTGAAATTTAATGCATTACACGAGGAAAAAAATGTAAATAAGGTCTTTCCCACTACAGTGAAAAGACCTTATTGTATTTAAAAATACTCATCTCAGTAAGATCTTTGTTTGATACATTTGTACGAAAATTCTGCAACGAACCTTTTTGGAATTATAGCTCTTGACGCGTTATCATGATGAAAAATGTTGAAAGACCTTGCAATTGTTCTCTGAACAATTGACCTTTTAATTAAGGTCTTTCCCGTTTACAAGGGAAAGACCTTTCTGTATTTCTTCTGATTATTATTAATGTATTTCGTTTGATTATTAAGGTCTTTCCTGTTTCAAACGGATAGACCTTTCTGTATTTCGTCTGATTATTATTATTAAGGTCTTTCCCCTTTCCTAGGGAAAGACCTTTCTGTATTTCGTTTGCTTATTATTAAGGTCTTTCCCCTTTCCAAGGCAAAGACCTTTCTGTATTTCTTCTAGTTGTTATAATTATCATTTTTCTTTTCTGTCTCATTTCCCAAAAATTGGCTGGACATATCCTTTTCATATTTTGGGACAATAGTCAGGACCATGTCCAGTTGATGGGAAATATTGGTTGGAGATATCCTTTTGAAACTTGATGACAATAATCGAGACCATGTTTAGTTGTGGAAAAATAGGGAAAGGTCGAAAATCTTTTTTCGTTTACGAATTTTAGCCCAAGGTCCGAAAAAACATTGTTATGGGATAAACTCGGAAGCCATAAGAGATAGCTGATTAAGTGTAAAGACAAAAAATTGATAGGTTATGACGGACCTTCGTTACATATGGACCGAAACTCTACGGTGGACCGTTCATGAGTTATGCCCCTTGAAAATTTCGTCAAATCTTTAAGTACGATTTTCTCGAAAATGGTGAGATAGAAACCTGGAACCTTTTCCTTTCAATTTAGGTGATATTTGTTACATCTAAAAATGAACACATGACCTTCAAAATGAGGTCAACGTCAAACGTCAAGGTCAAATACAAAAATCTTGTTTAAGAATCAGTAAATGTATATATCAAGCTTAGAATGATGGTTTTAGCAATGAATCAATAATGGGAACTTTATGACGCAATTTCCGGGAGAGACCTATCAATTGTTCTTCGAACAATTGACATACTAGTTCTTCTTCTTCTTCTTTTCTTCCTCATTTTCAGAAAATTGGCTGGACATATTATTTCCATATTTTGGGATAATAGTCTGGACCATGTCGTTGATAAGAAATGGGGAACGGTCGAAAATCTTTTTTCGTTCACGAAATTTCGCCCAAAGTCCGAAAAACATTGTTAAGGGATAAACTCGGAAACCATAAGAGATAGCTGATTAAGTGTAATGGCAAAAATGTTTGCTAGGTCATGACGGACCTTCGTTACATTTGAACCATTCATGAGTTATGCCCCTTGATATTTTTGTTTCGACTTCAACTATTTGTTTCTCAACAATGGTTACTCATAAAGTCATGTGACCTTGACCTTTGAACTTCAAAATTAGTTCAAGGCCGAAGGTCAAGGTCAAGGTTATAGATTAATGTTGATAGTAAGGTCCGAATTTTTTTTCCATATTACCGTATTTTTTAGTATAAGTCGCAGTGATGTATCAGACGCACTTTTTTTAAAAAGTATGTTTTTCTCGTTATTTTTTAACTTTTCTTCCTTATTTTTTGGAAGATTGGTTGGAGATATCCTTTTGAAACCTGATGACAATAATCGAGACCATGTTTAGTTGTGCAAAAATAAAGAAAGTTCGAAAATCTTTTTTCGTTCACGAATTTTCGCCCAAGGTCCGAAAAACATTGTTATGAGATAAACTCTTAAACCATAAGAGATAGCTGATTAAGCGTAGTGACAAAAATAATTGTTAGGCTATGACGGACCTTCGTTACATTTGGACCGAAACTCTACGATGGACCGTTCATGATTATGCCCCTTGAAAATTTCGTCAAATCTCTAAGTACGATTTTCTCGAAAACTGTTAAAGATAGAAACCTGGAACCTTTCCCATTCATCTTAGGTGATATTTGTTACATCTGAAAATGCTATGGTCAAAGGTCATTGGTCACTTTTAACTTTGACCCCAGACCTTGTTATTGGATTAACTCAGAAACCGTAATAGATAGCTGATTAAATGTAATGGAGAAAATGTGTGTCTTGTTGAGATCTTCAATTGTTACATTGGTTCCAAAATTATATGGCCAACCGTTTTGAGCCTATGTACCAAAAACCGATTTTTGATGTCGAAATTTGGGTTTTTTGCTTATAGCTCAAATACCATTGAAGATACAAACTAATATTCAATTCAAAGAATGTTCAGGAACACGTGACATTCAAAATGAGGTCAAGGTCAAAGGTCAAGGTCACACTCAAAAATATTTTTTCATGTTTATATTGCCAACTGAATTTTACTGATGTTATGATTGTTTTTTTTTTATTTATTCATCACATTGGCTATAGGGGGAAGGCTTGGATCCAATAAAACTAGTGTAACCCCGCCGCAGCAGGTTTGCGCCTGTCCTAAGTCAGGAAATTCATTAAGCCTTTGTGTGTCTTGTCTGTTTTCTAGTTAGTTCACTTTATGTCTATGGGAGTCTAGGATGATGTTTATTTCGCTGAACTTGATTACTCTTT
>MJUU01020267.1:71009-81978 GCA_002080025.1 Modiolus philippinarum
TTTTTTGCTATTTTACTATATTATATCCTTTCGAAGGAGTGTTCGCCGTGGACGCATTTCAATTGGGCGGATTTTCAAATTTCCAGTATTTTCAATTGGGCGTTTTTAACTTTTGCAATTGGGCGGATAGGTTTAAAAAGTAAAACAGTAATTGAAATTAAGTAAAGGATGAGTGGCAGTAAGACCCATTTTTGGCCCAAGATTTACCATGAAACTAAAACTATACAAACAGATGTCTTATGTTCCTGAAACATTGAACAAATATAGGGCTTTATGAAAATGATAAAGCTTTTTTCCATATCAGTTTGATTCTCATGATAATCAGTTAACTCAAAAGCTATATTTTTGGAAATAGTCAGAATTTCATAGATATTTGCTGTGAATTGCACATTTTTGTGCTTTGAAAAATATGGGCACATCTGAATAACAACTTCATATTTAGTCAAAATGTGTAAAATGGTGAAATACATCATTTCTGAAAGTTTGAAGTTGTTGATTGCATGTGCCCCATGTTCACTTAAAGAAAATTTGCTTTGAGAACATTCAAAATTGCAGATTTTCTGATTTTCTTTCAAAAAGACGACTCCTTGTGATGTCACAATAACGTCAAAATGAAAGGAATTCGTATTATTATATGTTTTCTTTGTAGCCAGATGTAATAGTTAATATTTCCCATAAATATCATACTATTTTAAACAACTTGATTTTTTTGGGCCAAATATGGGTCTTATTGCCACTCATCCTTTATAAAAAAGAAAGTTATAAAAAAAGTTATATATTTTGGTCGCTGTTTAAGCGTTATCTAATCTAGTATATGCCTTTTGTCATTTTTTTATTGTCCCGGCAGCTTTTTTAGTATGAGCATATCTACTATTTTGAAATTATGGATATCTGAACGAAGTTCACCTTATACATGTAATCTCTTGGTGAAGTATCAAAAAGGGGCGGCATACAATGACTGAAACAAATTTATTGCTGCGGTCAAGGAAGTGGCAAAACTTTTATTGTAATGAAGTCAAGATTAACACCCCAAGCTTACACAATGTGTAAGATTCATCAATGTCAAATGTCTACATTGTAGATATATCAGATGTGAAAATCTGACAAATGTATACAATGTTGTCTTTGTACGACAGCTAGTCAATGAAAGGTAGAGCTTTGGGTGTAAATCTTAACTTCGATAAATTGAAAGTTTTGCCACTTGCTACCTTGCGTATGTAAGATGCAGTAATAATATGTCCCCTTCATGTGATAATTTTTTAACTTAAATTCTGAAGAAAAACACGTTAAACACATAGCAAAAAAATATCAAATTACTGAAAAAAATCGTATAAAATTCGGCATTGATATAATCACAATGATCCACTATTCTGCCTTGCTAAGTGCATTTGGTTTAAATTTCAACAATCGTTTCGTTTTAAATTTTTCAGACATATCACACGTTTCATGGCTGTGGAAATAGTTGTGATTATTAATTATGATCAATTATGGCTATCTATGGTCAAGTTGGGTCATAAAATGTCATTCTGACCTCATGCTTGCAGATTTCATGCGGTTAATAATTATATATACATATTTATTTTCAATATCTTATAATCTTATAGATTATTAAGCATTTCATAGATCCAAATTCGGATGGAAGATAAAAAAATTTAAAAAATACAAAACATAAAAAATTCTTTTACATTGCTAAATCTTAAACAAACCTTCAACCAATCAAAATGGTTGTTTCAAACACTACTTCGGCTATTAATTCTAAATACTTAAGTAGAGTTAATGCACGCGCGAACTACAAAAAATCGAAAAAACTCAATTTTAGTTACTAAAACAAAGTTTTTCTATATTAAAATTCCATTAAAAAAAACGCTTATTAAGTAGCATTATGAATTAAGCAATTAATTATCATTAAGTTTTGTTAATACATTTTCGGTGTTTTAACTAGCGTTAACAGCGCGGGATCAACAAAAATTACTTAAACTCATTTTGACTTTCATTTTTAGATAAAATTGGTCATTTGTTTTCTGTCAGCTTTTACACATATTTCGGTTGATGGGTCTCCAAATTTTTTTGATTTGATCTGCACTGAACAGACATAAGTTGTTGAATATGAAAAAGAAAGGAAATGGGGTAAATGTCAAGGAGACAACATCCCATGTCCAGGTTAAATACGGATAAGTAGAAACTAAATTCACAGTAACTTCCGTATTTTGTTATATGGGTCACATTGAAATTCATTTTGCGATTCATTTGTTTAGTTAAAGTTTGCATTAACCTCTGTTTCTCCGTACAGACATGAAAAATATCAGTTGATACCACTTATTTGACAGAAAATTTTATGGGAAGCCTACCAAAGCAAATCCATGCGAGTTTCCGTTCCGTAGAAGAAATTTTTAATTTGGCGTCTAGTGTCTAGTACTTCGAATATTTCCACAAATTTTTCTGAAATGTCCAGAGGAAAGAGATGTCCTTTGCGCAATGCGTTTGTGGTAAAAAGTGGAAAGCTCAATCCACAAAAATTTCGAAAACATCATCCGTATCCAAAAAGAATGGACATCACGTGACTTGTGTGATGTAACTTCCGTCAACATCAAGCCTGTAAAGGCCACATAGAAAAATCACGACACGATGAACAAAATGTCAAATAACTTATTATTGAATTATTTTTACAAATTTTTGCAGATCGCATGATGTTCTAGAATATTTTTGGAATTATATATCACATTGATGACAGTTTAAATTAAGTATGAATTACGTCCCTAAGTATTTGAAAATGTTGATGTTTTGGCGTGATATCTCTAGTAGATTTTAACAAAAATACCGAAGCCCCTTGTCTCTTAGAGCGGTTTTATCTCAATAATGGCATACTTTTAAAGCATTTTGCAGATATCTGCATATTTCTGAAATGTTCTTCTAAATAGAATCGTACTTTTTTTTCAGTTTATTATTAGATTTAGTCTCTTCAAAGTTTGCCTTCTCTGTCCAATTTTTCAAATTTAACATGGCGTTGTCGTATGAGATTTTAAAGTCTATGAAAACTGCAAGTTCCGGTTCCGGTTTTTGCCATGTTAACTTCCGGCGTGAGAATTGCAAGTTCCGGAAATGCGAAATGTGCTAGAAATCTCTGTTTTATTCAAACTGCAATGTGACATCTCACATTATTTTGCGAAACAGTATTATTTTTTAATTACAAGAAGCACTGTTGGTCTTAATTTTCTTCCAGATTTGATATGTATGTAAGTGGTTGTACTTTAGCGAAAATGAAAGTACATCACGTTTGTCAGTAGTCACGGATTTCATAACGAAAGAAAAAAAATGCATGAAAGTAATTTTGTTATAGCTTATAGAACTACGTAAAAAATGTCTCAAACTTCTTGGCTGTGATAAAAGTTGCAATGAAAAATAATGACCCTCAATGGTTAGATTTATATGAGTTGGCTTACTTGAGACTAGCAAATTTCATAACTATGATAAAATTCTGTTGAAGGATTCTGACCATATATTGTTATTTGTTAGTTGGTTGGGTCATAAAATGTCATTCTGACCTTATATCCTTGCAGATTTCGTGGCTGTCGACATAGTCGCTATTGATAATAATGATCAATTATGGCTATCTATGGTCAGGATGGGTCATAAAATGTCATTGTGACCCTATGCTTGCAGATTTCATGGCTGTCGACATAGTTGCTATTAATAATTATGATCAATTATGGCTATCTATGGTCAGGTTGGGTCATAAAATGTCATTCTGACCTCATGCTTGCAGATTTCATGGCTGTGGAAATAGTTGTGATTATTAATTATGATCAATTATGGCTATCTAAGGTCAGGTTGGGTTAAAAATGTCATTCTGACCTTATGCTTGCAGATTTCATGGCTGTAGAAATAGTTGTGATTAATAATTATGATCAATTAAATGGCTATCTATGGTCAGATTGGATCATAAAATGCCATTCTGACCTTAAGCTTGCAGATTTCATGGCTGTCGACATAGTCGCTATTGATAATTATGATCAATTATGGCTATCTTTGGTCAGATTGGATCATAAAATGCCATTCTCATCTTAAACTTGCAGATTTCATGGCTGTGGAAATAGTTGTGATTATAATAATGGTCAATTATGGCTATCTATGGTCAAGTTTGGTCATAAAATGTCATTCTGACCTCATGCTTGCAGATTTCATGGCTGTGGAAATAGTTGCGATTAATAATTTTGATCAATTATGGATATCTATGGCCAAGTTGGGTCATAAAATGTCATTCTGACCTCATGCTTGCAGATTTCATGGCTGTGGAAATAGTTGTGATTATTAATTATGATCAATTATGGCTATCTATGGTCAAGTTGGGTCAGAAAATGTCATTCTGACCTCATGCTTGCAGATTTCATGGCTGTGGAAATAGTTGCGGTTAATAATTATAATCAATTATGGCTATCTATGGTCAGGTTGGGTCATAAAATGTCATTCTGACCTCATGCTTGCAGATTTCATGGCTGTGGAAATAGTCGTGATTAATAATTATGATCAATTATATGGCTATCTATGGTCAGATTGGATCATAAAATGCCATTCTCACCTTAAGCTTGCAGATTTCATGGCTGTGGAAATAGTTCTGATTATAATAATGGTCAATTATGGCTATCTATGGTCAAGTTTGGCCATAAAAGTTCTCTGTAGGTTGGTTTGTAATAATGTCCTTAGCTTTTTCTCAAAGCATTACTTACCACAAAAAACTGCAACAAATATAGAATCACAGGATTTCAATAGAATAGAAACATATAAAAATGTATAATTTATTCAATAATGATTTGAAATATAAAAAACTACAAACAATTTGTTAATTTGCGTTTAATTTTTTTTTCTACAAGAGATAAATTGAACCCCCCATCCACCCACACACATAAATTCCGCCCTGTTGATGTTTTTCTGTCTAATGATTGTTAAAGGGTGCATACTTTTTGCAATTTTGTTTAATAATGTTGTATCTCCATATTTTACATTTAATTTGCTGCAAAACTTAATCGATCCCCGCTAACTTCGTCGGCAACTTCTTTTCTCGATAGATCTATAGGCTAATTGTTAATATTTTTAACATTTTAATAAATATTGTATTCGTATAATCCTATTCTAACGTAAGATTCTATATAGAACGCATATTTTGAAATATTTCGGCCGTACATCGTATACTTTAAAATCTCACAGACTTCAAAATCTCATAAACCCCCGTATGAAATCTGAAAGTACATGACCCAAACCGGAACCGGAACTTGCAGTTTTCATAGACTTTAAAATCTCATACGACAGCGTAACTTGAACTGGAAGTATCTTTGTTGTGTTTTCTAGTGTATTTTCTACGTTTTAGTCTTCTAACCGTCTTCGTTAATAAGAAAAAAATGTGTATAAAAATGAAACTTTTTTTTAACGTGTATTTGACATCTTTTTGCTGATTGATTTCTTTCAATGTGTAATGTAAATTCCCTGTTTCTTTGCATAGGTATTTTTTCAGGTGTATATATTACCTGTTGAAGAATAACATCATCAGCCTGTACTAATAATTATGCAATCGCTTGATTGTTTATTACGAAAAAGGGGTCATAAAATGGGTGGTATAAATTCAGCGACATCATCATTTCAGCGACTTCAGCGACATATTTTGAGTAATTCCGTATATCATTTCAGCGACGTTTCTTCAATGTATCATATATGAATTCAGCGACCCTGAATGTTAAAGAAATCATATAAAAGGATGAAATAATACAACTTTATATAAAGTAATAAAGTAAATATACATTGATGTAAATTTTCTAATAAGGTCAAGTAGATAGAGTACCAGATAGAGTGGATAGAGTACCAGTTAGAGGTAGTTCTCGAAGGTAAAAATCAACGTCAATGAATACGGGACTGTCTTGCCTGGAACTTTTTTGTAGTTGAAGGCGAAAATAGATAAAAGTTTACACATTTTCCAATATAAACAAGCTATAAATTGACGTAAAGTGTCCAATAACATTAGCCACATGAAAACTGTTGTATAGATTTTTTATTTGAAGAAAAAAAAATCCCAAGAAACGCAGATCGATCATAAAATTATGAAAAGAAGACCTCATGGTTGGGTTCAAGTACAGACTTAACAAAACTTCCATGACCACCCATCTTCGAATACAGAAAGGTACACAGATATTATATTCGATAGTCTAAACAATTGTCAATTTCAAGATGATACGTTTATTCTATGGACAATAAATTTGTCACTATAAATAATATATCCTGCAAAAACTCCTACTCCACCTTCTGGTTTTACAGGTAAATGTCGCTGAATTTATAGTATTAAATGTCGCTGAATTTATATGCTTTTTGTCGCTGAAATGATAATGTCGCTGAAATGAAAAAAGTGGGAAATGTCGCTGAATTTATCATCTCCGCATAAAATCCGTGGCCAGTCGTGCCTTGTTGATTACACATGTTTGCCCCTAGGTGAACCACAGGTAGATTTAAATGGGCGCAGGACATTTCCGAAAAAAATTAAATTCTTGAATGGTCGTTTCCGAAAAACTTGAAATCCCTTTTCCGAAAATTTGTTTTACAAGTTAACATTTAATTAGAAATTAACCTATATTCGGTTTTATTCATATATTTATTACGCAGATAAAGAATAAGGAAGGTTTGGGCGCCATGAACTCGTTGAACCATACAGCTGGCTTTTGATAGTGTGAGTACCAAGTCAAGCTGTACTGGGTTCCTGTCATTGCTTACGTTTGTTTGTTTTTTTTTTTTGTCTTTCATTTGTGTTTTTTTTTTCCTGTGAAATTCCCCGGCAGATTGTGGTGGCATGTGCTTAAAATTTTACAGTTTCCTGTTCTCTTTTTTAAGTAACTGACTTTGCTTGCTGTTATGTGGTGAACAACAGTTTTGTCAGAGATATAATAGCAGATGAACAGGACAATTAAACTTGCATGAAGATTAAGTTGTCATACTTTTATAACGGTTGTCAAAACTGCCTCTCTTGTCTCGTCCCAACGTCTCGCCACATTCTTTCTTCTAAGTAAGACTAAATAAGCATTCCGAGGTCATGCATTTTCTATAAATTTTGTTTGGTTTTTGTCCATCAGGACTCGATGTTCTCTCTGTGAATACCGATCTTTTAAGGTGCACAAAGTTATTATAATGGTTTAAATCTTTAAAAAAACATGTTTTATTATGAAATTGAATTTCTGTATAATTGTTCCTATATGAAAATTCTATAACTAAATTAAAATTGACGGAAAAAATAACCGAAAGCGCTACAAATCGATTAAATATAAATCACCCTTAGCTCAACAGTGTTCAGTGATTCCCTCTCAATGTATTGAGTTATTGATTTTTTACGTATAAAAATAGAACTGTTTCCGGAGTGATCACGATTCAAAAGTCCCATATTTTGCATCTTTCCTGGATCGTATGGTAGGTAAATCACTGGCCATAGTGTATGTCTGATAACAGCCGTTAAGCTGGTGCTGTTTTGGAAGAAGAGTGTCCATATCATGTATTGCAACAGCCTACACTCACATATATATATAAATACATATATTCCGACTGGCCTTGTTGCTGTATATTGGCACGTCTGGAGACCCATCCCTCTCCTCTAGATGTTCCCCTCTCAGAAGTTTGAAGTGTGCCTCTGGCTCTGGTATGGTCTATCATTTGTACATTATTTTCTTTACAGCCTTCTTTGAATTTGGGTTGTTCCTTTTGCTCCTGTTAAAATGGGGAGTGAAATTCTGACCCAAAGACGCCCTTACATTATGTTTTAGCAGATATTATTATACCTCAGTATATGAACATTACTATTATAATTTCTTAAATAAAATTACTATTTTTCATCTATTCCAATTTTTAACTATTTACCGGTCAATAGTTTCTCAGACTATTGACTGGCAGTATGAATATTTTTCCCGAACTTTTTTTCTTGCTTTTCTATTGGATAAAAAATCTGATGATTATTCAGAATGCTCTGACATCATTGTTTCTAAGTGATTGATTGATTGAATATTGTTTAACGTCTACTCAGCAATATTTCAGCTATATCAAGACGAGAACAAGTTTGTTGATAAATAATCACTTTGGGGTATGGAAATGGCCATGGGACGGGAAATTCTGACTGCCACTGGAAAAGTAGGGTGAAATCGTCAAGGGCGGGGAATTTAGCCTTGTAGCCGATCACCTACGGACCACCCCAAAAGGAGCTTGCTACAAGGGTTCTTTAACGTGCAGGAAGCGTGGCATTTTTTCCAACACGTGGACCTGAGTTTACATCCCATCCGAAAGATGGGTTGTGTATTTATTAATCCCGCACAACCACGGAATGGGTCCTATTTCTATATCCCGGGACCCTCGGGGTCAGCCTCCGTTTAGGAGGGGTCACACCCCGCAAGCCGGAGATACTGGGTCCTATTTCTATATCCCGGGGTTCCCTCGGGGTCCTCTGTTAGGATGGCTCATACTCCAAGCTCAGAGGATGCTGCGGGCCTATTCTTCAGCCGGGACCGCGCACGGCGGTTGTTTCTAAGTGAAAACTCGTGCAAATTACAATGAACACTACTCACTTTGCAGCAGAATAAAATTTGTTGATGAGAAAAGATGTAATTGTTTATGTGTTAATAAGAATACATAATTTAGAAAAAATGCTAGAAATGAATAAATATTGTTCAAAGATGATTTAAAAATTGTAAATATTGTGTTTTTTTTGTTATCTTAAAAACGAAAAAAAATTCTAACTAAAGAAAGGGAGAAATAATTTTTATTCAGTTCAGATAGAGGTAAACAAATCCCAGTTCATGAAGCTGTTAAATTTAATAAATCGTCCTTTCCAGCTTGAAAAAAATCAAGCCAATCCCGACTCAGAATTTTGAAGTTACGGAATCGGATGCACAAAAATTATAGTGATTTAGTTTTTCTGACGTTTTTGTTCGTTTTTATTTATTTGTTTTATCTTTGTCGTGTTGGTGCAATTTGAATTACATATGAAATGTAGTGTTTGTGGATTTCTATACCCCCTCCTCTGCTTTAGCGGGGCGATAAATAGTTAAATGTATCCATCCGTCTGCATCCCTCACACATTGTTCTCTTTCAATCAGCACAACTTTCATCGGGCAAGATTGTGTTACACTGTTGGTCTTTTTCGTAATTGTTATGTTTTCGGTTACATTTGTTTTCTTGTTTTCTGGTCATTTTAACATAAAATTAGGTATCTGTTTATATATATCAATATATTAATTCGGAAAAATCTGTTTATAAATAAATTCGAATGAACGAATAAACACTCTCGTAGGGGACAAACTGTAATAACGTCACATAAAATGCTGTGTAACGATCTTTTGCGGTTTTGACGTTGATTGGACATTTTGGTAGACCATCAACAAAGACGTATATCTAGAGCACTATAAATATCTATCGACTGAAGTTTGTATTATATAAAATAATGGTACGATACAGTTTGTCCAAATTCTACAACTATGACGTGTTATTTCTTTTTTTGTTGTCATGTTTTCACAACTTTCGAGAAAAAAAATTGCATGCAGATGTGAATGGGACATTTTGGTAGACCATATGAAAGCGTCAGAACTCCGCTTAAATTTTGTGTAGAAGGTTAAACATTTTTAATATTTCCTTTTTTCCTTTGGAAATATAAGCATATTAAAATATTTGGTTTGTTAATTTTATAAATAATTCTTTTTGTCGATTTTTTAAGATGTACGCTTCATATTTTATAAAAAGGACGTTACTTTTTATTTTGTGACATAATGCACAAGAATGCGTTTTTTCTTTGTAAGAATTTCTATTTCGCTTTAAACATCACAGTTTTTGCATTAAATGTTGTTCAACTAATCAGAGTACCATAACAATGCGTAATTTTCAGTCGGAAAGACCTTCTTGTTATTCTTCTGATTATTATTATTAAGGTCTTTCACCACATGTGAAAGACGTTAATGTATTTCTTCTGATTATTATTATTATTCTTTTTTTTTCCGCGGCCAAAAGAGTAAAAGTGTCGCGACATATCAATTCGATACTTGGTCATATTATTCGGCTTAGTGAGGGGTCGAAGCCACTGACCCTGTGAAAGCGATCTATTTTTAGTAACGGAGTTATCTCCCCGAAGACCGAAAACCTTGTTATCATGTTTGCTCCGTAACCGTACCGGATATCAAAATTCTGATGTGGGGAAAATGTTGGATTCATCCTCAGGATGTTTCGTTATGCGAAAAAAAAAAATTTGGGTCGCGACCCCGGTTACGCGTTTTTTGACCCCTAAATATGCAAATTTTTCAAAGTTATCCGATTTTGATAAAATTTGGTTTCCAGGTAGCCTTAATGGTCCTTATTACAAATCTGTGGTCAAAAAAAATTTTCGTCCGCCATTTTCAAAATGGCCGCCATTCCAAATTTTATTATCGCGATATCTCGGAAACGATAAAAAATTTATGAAAACATTATGAAGCAAAAATACTTCTCTCATAAAGATCTACATTTATGGTTGGTAAAAAAAAAAATTTTCGTCCGCCATTTTCAAAATGGCCGCCATTCGAAATTTTGATATTGCGATATCTCGGAAACGATAAAAAATTTATGAAAACATTGTGTTGCAAAAATACTCCTTTCATAAACATCTACATCTCTGATTGGTCAAGAAAAAATTTTGGTCCGCCATTTTCAAAATGGCCGCCATTCGAAATTTTGTTATCGCGATATCTCGGAAACGATAAAAAATTTATGAAAACATTGTGTTGCAAAAATACTCCTCTCATAAAGATCTACATTTCTGGTTGGTCAAAAAAAAATTTTCGTCCGCCATTTTCAAAATGGCCGCCATTCGAAATTTTGTTATCGCTGTATCTCGGAAATGATAAAAAATTTATGAAAACATTGTGTTGGAAAAATGCTCCTCTCATAAAGATCTACATTTCTGGTTACTCAAAAAAAAAAAATTTCGTCC
>MJUU01020268.1:0-36187 GCA_002080025.1 Modiolus philippinarum
CACCGAAATTTTTCTTTCCTTGTCCTCACAAAAAAATGGAACGGTTTTCAGCAGACGCTCTCTCGATCAATCGTTCTGATGTTGGTTCAAAAGATGTAAAAGGACGCTTGCTCTTTTTGCATTGTGACTATCTTTCAGTTTTATAATTATGTCACATAAATTTATTGTATTTCAGGTACAAATAATTCTGAAGGTTAATGAAAAGTTAGCAAACTGTTTATATTTAAATATAGTACAAAAAAAGTGTGGGAGCAGGACATGCTTACCATTCCGGAACACCTGATGTCACTCCCGGTTTTCATGGGAGTTCACACTATGAGTGCCTTAGTTTTTAATGTCGTCTGTTTATTTCCGTGCTTGTAGCTGTCTCATGTCCTTGTTTTGTCTTTGTTTTTCTCTGTTGCCGTTTTTGCCATGTTTTCGGATTTCGGTTTTTGTAGTCTTCGCTTCCCTTGTTCCTTCGGTTTTCTACTGCCGTTGTTTTACACGTTTTTTTATATAACACATTTATTTGCGTGACTAAACGGCACTTTACAGACCATTTCATATTCAATATGCAAGCACAAAGCATTCTCTGCATGTATATGAAAACGAAAGGAAATAAGGTAAATATCAAGGAGACAACATCCCATATCCAGGTTTAAACGACCAAAAACAAAGCATATTGGGGTCACCGTATGGTCTTCAACACAGTAAGGAACCTCACACCATATATAGCAAGCCCTAAATGGCCCCAAAAAAGGTAAAAAAGTGAACAAATCAATGGAAACAAACCACATCAAATAACCTAAATATCAAGAAACTAAAATTTTATAAGAAGACACGGACAAGCCAGTCACCAACATATTCCTGACTTGGGACAGGCGCAACAATCGCGGTGGGGTTAAACTCGTTTTCTTGGATCCAAACCCTCCCCCTATGTGTTGTGAATGGCCAAAAAATAAATACACAAAAGACTCACAGAAAAATCAAACTAGAAAAAAGCCCAACTTATCAAGACGAGTACCCTTACAAGAAAGTATATAAAACATGAAGACAATACACACAAGTACTGTCCTGACAAATGCTCGCAGTTTTTGACAGCTAGCTTAGGACATAATTTCCGTTGACTATGATATCAAGCTTTCTTACATATGAAACTTCTATTGAAATACTTCTAAATAGATTTGGTATAACAACATCATCAATTATGAAAGAAGAACATGATATTGTACAATGCCAAATATTGCCAATATGAAAAATTGTTTAAATTTAGTTATGGTGTAAAGCATTTAGAAGAGGATCAATATTTTTGCCAACAAAAACCAGAAGTAAAGATTTAACAACAATGCTGTATTTATATCCTTTATGAATAAGTTTGTTCAACGGATTAATAAGTTTGGAAGGACAATTTTGAATTTATGCGCTTTGTGAATGATATTGCCATAGAAGTTTGGATGTGAAATGCCATGATGTATAAGAGCCCTGCATGTAGAACCAAATTTTCCTAATAAGTCAATGTATCTATAATAAAATTTAGAGAATGTTTTTATCAATTTATGATATCTAAACCCTTGATGCAGAAGTTTTTCAGTGAGACAAAGATTTCGGTCGTTGAAGTCTTTAAAGTATTTTAGTTTTTAAAGACGATTGCATGTTGGTAATATAGATCAAAATGAAGTTTCAAGGTTCAAATTGCAAAAAGATTAAAAAGGCTCCAAAAGGAGTTGAAATTCTTTTAGAAAATAAAAGTATTTGGAGAACTAGCAAGAAAAGGATACATTTTTTAGATAAAAATACGCCTTGATCAGTATAATGCCAAATAACCCTCCATACAAGTGTTGACTGTACTAAAGTCAAAACAGATACATGGCCATTTTCTTTTGAAGTTGGACGTAAATAGATTGAATATTCCCATCATTTTTCTTTTGTAAGCAGATCCGCGACGTTGTAGGACTCATTAGTGTCGGACTAATGAGTGTGGGACCAATAAGTGTCGGACTTATGAGTGTTGGACAAATAAAGGTCAGACCAATGAATGTCGGACTAATAAGATGTTTACTTCTTTTCGCCAATTTCGGATATTCATTCATTATAACAAATCAATCTATAATCACAAAATAAATTTGTACACAACGATAGAGAAAGATCTTGAGCGATAGTGTAGCAGTATTAAGTGGAAGGAGGGGGGGGTAGCGATTCCCAGTTCTCGTTCCTTTGACTCTCGGTTCCTGCCCATATTTTGACTCCCGGTTTGACTAAAGCTGGCCATGTTACCGTCCTTTATAAACCCCAGGTTTCCGTCCCGCATCCATCCCCATGATTATTAATAATTAACACAGTTGTCGAATTTTGCTATGACCATGTATGATATCTGTACGGAAAAAAATGCTATTACTATTGCATTGAAAAACATGCATAGTACGACTTCATTACGAAAACATACAATCTAACAGTAATCCCAAATCTTGAAACGCAGTGGCGGATGTAGGGGGTCCTAAGGTGGCTCGGGCTTCACTTACGGAATAAAATCTTTAAACGACCCAAAAGGGAGTAATAACAACTCAAAGCCACCATAAAATCTCAATGAACGGTGATGAACCTCACACCGAACGGCAGGTCGGAGTCGGCCCTTAAATAAAGAGTAATCAAGTTCAGCGAAAGAATCACCATCCTAGACTCCTAAAGACATAAAGTAAACTAAGTAGAAAACGGAAAAGACACTGAAAGGCTTAATAAATTTTCTGACTGAAGCTAGGCTCAAACCTGCTGCGGGGGAGTTTTATTGGGCCCAAACCTTCCCCTATAGCCAATGTGATAAATCAAAACAATTGTTATAACAGTAAAATTCAGTAAGCAACTGCATTGGATCCGCAACTGAAACGTAATACTACATATTCCCCACACCCCATGCCCCAATTCAGGGTTAGAAATTTAAATAAGACCACCCTCACCGCGGCTTCTGCACTTTTCGTACAGTACAATACTGTATTTTATGTTTTATTACATGCCGAATCAAAACAATAATTTTCCATATACAAGAGTTATTATCTTTTTTTTTGTGAAAATCAATAGACTCAGATTCCTTTAGAATTGCTGTACAGGCCTGTTGTGTTTTACAGGAAATTTCTGTCGCTAGATCTACCTGGCTTAAGACCATTTGGATGCTAATCTTCAACCTCCGTTCAAGATAAAAACAATTCTTAGAAGAGTAAATAAAATTATACACTGTAAAAGCAGAATATTCGTGGGGGTAAGACTTATCAACGAAATTAAATCCCCACGAAATTCATTCCAGCAATAGTAATTTTTACATAATATATGAATTCCACGAAAATTTGTCCACACGAAACAGTTCTAAAGGTAAAATCCACGAAATTTTATCCCCACGAAAATAAATGATTATACAGTATGCTTCGTCTTTGCCACTGTTTACAGTTTCTGAAGTACTGATCATAATTAGTCTTTAAGCTCTTGACATCCAAAATTCCCGATTTAAATTGATCATAGCAAAATTCGGCAATTCTGTCAATCCGACAACTTTTAAAGTTTACATTTGAAGAATTGAGACATTGCATATACAATTGTTCAAAAATAAATATGAATAGACTGATTCCCGTTGCATTAAGAAATCCCGAGCTTAAAAACTTTTAATCCCGACATCCCGAAAAAAGGCCAGCCCTATGAATGCATAATCGAATTTACAAGTCTAAAAGTCTGAATTTTTTACTAGGCTTTGACGCTCATACACGTATATTACATAGTCTGATTCGCAATTTATCATATTTAAGCGAACTTTTATTGTTTTTAAAATAATTTCAATTATTTTAATGGTGTTTTTTTCCCGATTCTAAATATTTTTATGGTTTTTCAACATACTATAGTTTCAAACAAATCCCGTGGAGCCAAATTCCGAGAAAAAAGTAAATCAAGATATCGTCATCTCAGATTAACCATTTGGGTAGTTTTTGGATTTGGATATTATTTCGAAGTCTGACTCGGAACTTTCAGCAACGGACATTTCGCTAATTTTTTTTCCCAAGATTTGCAAATCTAGTAAAATGACGTCGTTTTGACGTTAATTATATATTTTGCATGCAAATTTGCGGAAAAAATGGCAAAAGATAGAACCTTCTTTTGCTCTACATATAGATTGTATTGAAAACTTATAGGTCGAATTGAGTACATGTAATACATTTTATTTTATCACCCTCATATTCGGAATAGGCATATATAAGTTGTATTATTCTCGCCTAAGTCATGTATTCGAGAATTAAATTCAAAATTAAGTATGACGATCCTGAACTTATGAAATGCAACATTTACAGAATATTAATTGTGACATTCCAGGACTTATGGAATGTGACATTTTCAAATTAATTGTGACCTTCCAAAATTTATAAAGTTTGACTTTCTTCTTGACGCCCTTCCATAGGTTGTTCCTATTGTCATATCATCAATGTTACTTGAGGCATTGAAATATAAAATAAACAATATACATGCACAATGTATTTACGTAAAAACAAGTATGCGTACATGAACATGTACGAACATAAATTATTTCAACTTCTGGTGGTTTTTATTTCATGAGAATCTGTTAAAAAACGGCTTGGTAATACGCATTCGACAATTAAATTAGTATGCTTTATTATTATCTTTTTTAATTAAAATAACTTTTCAAAATGTATATAAATGTAAAACAGTGAAAAACGCTAGAGAATAAAAAAACAAATTTATGCATAATTTTCCAATACACTTGAATTAAATACAGCAACGTTAATTGATATTGTGCTAATTTAAATTTTAAGTTTGAAGTTTTTAATTGGTTGTAATGTATATTTGTTCTTCTTTCTCTCAACTTATACTTGCTTATTGAATATTCAAACATTCTTCATGCAAAGCGATGTCGTTGTGTTGTACTTAGGAGTAAAAATACTTTTTATAAAGGACGTCAAGCCCTTCTATATGTAGAGAGGTTGTTTTTAATAGTAGGACTTGATACACTGATCAAGAAAATCTGCCTGGTTTTTCTGTTGTTTCGTATAATGTATACTGCAACTTAATTTTGTTTTAGCAGATAGTTGACAAGGTATGCAGAATAAAAATATTTTGTTGATAAAAAAGCAATATTTTTCACTGTAAAACTTTTGAATACAACTTACTGTATATTAACATTTAGATAGCTTTATCTTCGTATCCAAAAATGACCAATGGGACAACATGTAGCAGACGACATTAGGGGTCATTGAAGGTTTTACAAAATTAAGTATGACGATCCTGAACTTATGAAATGCAACATTTACAGAATATTAATTGTGACATTCCAGGACTTATGGAATGTGACATTTTCAAATTAATTGTGACCTTCCAAAATTTATAAAGTTTGACTTTCTTCTTGACGCCCTTCCATAGGTTATTCCTATTGTCATATCATCAATGTTACTTGAGGCATTGAAATATAAAATAAACAATATACATGCACAATGTATTTACGTAAAAACAAGTATGCGTACATGAACATGTACGAACATAAATTATTTCAACTTCTGGTGGTTTTTATTTCATGAGAATCTGTTAAAAAACGGCTTGGTAATACGCATTTTGCCTTAGAATAGATAGGTTGTACTTTTCCCGCCCCTGTTCGGCGTAAAACATCTGCATTATGACGTCTCCCTATTGTTACGTCAAAGTATACTCTGCGATTGCTGGAGAAAAACATACCTAGGCACTGAAAGGAATATCATGACGTTTTCACCATAGCACTGTTGTAGTTAAGTACAAGCTGAATAAACTGAAATAAATTGTATCGAATATTTGTGGAAAGGGGGAAATATGTTTGCAATTTGTGAGACAATAGTTAATTTTAAATGCTTAGAATTACAAAGAGCGGATAACAGTTAATATGTATATACTTTCCAACAGCTTTGACATTATGAAACGATACCTCAAATCTGTATATCAATTTTATTAAATGTCTAAGTTGTAGTGAAATATAATCAAGAATTTGCATTTGAGATTTTTTTTATTAGAACGAGCCTTCATATTTTCACTTTACAGATTTTACAGATTTTTACTTGCCCAAAATCGGAACGTCGAAATTCTGTAGATATAGAAAATCCCGAAAGTTTCAATTTTTCGAGTTAAATTTAGTGTTTAAGACTTTTATGGTATTATTTCCAACACATAAAAACCAATAAGTTATTGATGAAAAGTAGATCAAATGGCCAATTCGTCCCTGTTGAAAATTTGCAGAAGATAAATCATTTTGTATTCCCTGACGGTCGTAAATTGTCTAAATTTGTCAGCATTGAAAATAGTATTTACTTCCTTTAAATTCTATACCAAACCTAAGTATAAATATATATATTTTAAACTCTAGAACTAAGAAGTTGAAACTTAAGTCAAAAATAAAATATAAGAATGTTGAGTGGTGTACTGAAAAAGTGGCCCTTTTCTGTCTATACGTGCATTTATTTCCATGTAAGCATGTTTTATTTTGAAGACAAAACATAAAAGGATCAAATGCATTAAAAGATCTGTCCAGATTAGATGTGACGGAGTGCGACATATTGATTCCAACCCACCGACTAAAAGGGATGGTAATTTTGCTTTGGTGTTTTGAAAATAAAAATTGGAAAAAACTTCAAAGTGTCATTTGATTTGCAGATCAATCAATTTGGTTCATTATTCTAAGTAACATATTTGAAAGTTTTTTACACCATCTATAAAAGTAAAAATAATAAGGTGTAAGTAAATCATGAGATCTATGCTATAAAATATATATGTGAAGGGAGACCATTATACTATCATGTTTATAATTTATCTAATATTACCATGAAGCTGAAAAAGGTGTTTTATTAAGGTGGTACGGGGGTCTAAAATTTTGTCAGATAGAATTTTCTGATATTTTCATGATTTACGCTTTATTATTAGAGCATACGAAAAATGAAATAAAAATAAGGGGTCACCGGCCATATAACAATGAAATATGAAATGTAAAAATCTGCTATTTTTGGTTGAAATAATAGGGAAAATTGGCAAATTCTAACAAAATTTTTAATTATTTTAGTTACATCAGATAGATTTCTTTTAAAATTGGTAAATTTAAAGCTAATATACTGTCCTTCAATTTCCATGAAAAAAAATTGGGGGTCACCGAACTAATTTTTGAATAAATCGCGAAAAACACATTTTTTCCTATTATTTCTATACAAATTATCTCCCCTTAATTGAACTGGAGTGGCTGAGAGGTTCGATATTCCGCATGGTTACGCAATAAAAGTTGCATATTTCATCAAACTTAACTATTACAAGATATTGGAAATGGTTTCGGCAACGTTCCCATAGTGAATTCCGTTTTTTTTTGTCACATGCGCAAGAGTGATGCGCAATTTTAAACTCCCGTACTACCTTAAGGTTGATATTCCAATCTTACATTCCTTTTACAATATGACATGTGCCATGACCTCTTGTTCACTTACTCCGTATCCTTTCGTAAAATACACATCACGTTTAATTCGTATCACATATAAGAATACAGGGAACAAACTTTGGGAAAGGGTGATTATTTTTTACACCAAGCAAACATAAATCACAGATACGTTTCTATTATATATAGAAACAAGATAAGACAAGAAAGAAGATGGTTAATGACGTACATTGATTTATTCACTTTTTTACCTTTTGTGTAGCCATTTAGGGCTTGCTATATAGTGTTATGTTCCTCACTGTATTGAAGACCGAACGGTGACCCCTAGATGCTTTTTTGTGTCGTTTTAACCTGGATATGGGACGTTGTCTCCATGACATTTACACTATTTCCTTTCTTTTTAATATTTGTAAAAACATTTTTTTTTTGTTATTCCTTTTTTAATCTTGTTTCTTTTTATTGTCGGAAATGGAAGTACAAATATAGATTAAGAATTATTTTAAAAGTAAAAGAAATATTTATGTCACCATAAGTTGCATAGCTCAACAAACTAAACAAACTATGTGTTGACGTATAATAAAACTATGCAACGCATGGTTGTATTTTGTCCAAAAGCATTTTAGATAATTGCAAATATAAAAAAAATATTCATTATCTTCTTACAGACAATACGTGTTGTTATCAAGTTTTAAAATTTTCCAACCAAGATTCCTCTGTTTTTGATCTCTTCATTTCAATCATGAAAAAGATTTAAATGTTACAATTATGTTTAATTCTTATATTGCCTCCAGCTTAGTATTCAAAACAAAAATTAAAATCGTGAGGTAGTGGGTTATTTGCCGGTGTATTGCCATCTAGCCAAATATCGAACCTTATCGTATGTGTACCAGCTACGATTTCAACAGCGATGACAAAATATAACCAACAGAACACTCTTCTCTTGTCCCTTTATGGATATAGTAATTCCCGAAAACCACCCATTATTTCAAATAGACCCGTATTATGTTCACATCCATTCAACCAAAGAGTTCGGCAAATCACATTTTGACATAACTTTATACATAATTTGCCATTCTAGAGAGTCAAGCTTTTTATTTTGAGACTTCAATTGATATTATTAAACAATAAAAATGTGTCTGCATGGTAAATACTATCTTGAATTTTACGAATGTTAAAATCAAAATAACGATTCCCGATGAATTCGTTATCACATTTTGTATTTTCTACCGTCCAGCAGAAGTATATGCTATAAGTTAGCGAAGTAATTTATCTACAGTTAAAAAGACACATCTTTTTTATAAATTATAAAGTAACCATTCCCAATTTCTTTTTAATTCTTTTCATAAATTTTAAAGTTACTATTCCCAACTTTTGAGAAAATGTCATTTCTTCCTTTTCAAACTGTTAAAAGAAGACTTTTTCTTTTGGATGAGAAAATAATAACATAAATTCAACACGTAGCCAATTTAGACAACAAGAATTATTTCATTTCATTAAAAAAGCATCAGTACATCAAGCAACACATAATTCTTTGCTAAAATGCCAGAGAAAAAATGACAGATAGCAAATAACAAAATACCGAAGTTACTGTTAATTTATTTTCTGCATATGCGCATTTCGACAACTTATGTCTCATCAGTGCAGATTAAACCAAAACATTTTGAAGTCCATTAACAGAAAAACGTGAAAAAGCTGATAGGGAACAAATAACCGAAAAGGATCTAAATTGAAGAACCAAAATTCAGATAAGGACAGAGCTATGCATGAGTGAGATACTCCTTAGTTTTAAACAAAATTTTGTAAAATTTAGATATTGCAATGTTTCAATAAAGTCGGTTTTCGAATCAGCACCGAAGTACTGACTTCTGGGTTGGTGAATACCCTCGGGTACTAACAGTCCAACAGCAGAGGCATCGGCCCAGTGGTAATAAATAACAAAATACCGAAGTGACTGTTAATTTGTTTTCTGCATATACGCATTTCGTCTGTTAATTTTTGTCGTGATTCTTCCAGACCAAGAGAAAAGTTTGTATTCTGTTCACTTTCTCTTTTCGATTTAATCTTAAACATTATTTGTACACAAGTGTAAGTTGACTATACACGTTTTCTAGTAACTTTTCAATGTCATCAATATCTGTTTATGTATCATAAGAAATACTTAAGTTTGAATCCATTTTTTTTCTATTTTTCTCCTAAAATTTCAATTCATCATCAGCTTTCCTTGCTTTGTGTCAACAGTAATATATAAGTAGTTCTCTCTCATCTGCTTTGTAGATGTATGCGTGTGACATATGATCAAATGACTCATTGCCGGTATGTAATATTCAATAGCTTGATAACAAGTTTATTGTTGTTTCATCGTTTTATACATTGTTGTTTATTTTAAAATTGTGCTTAATGAACAGTGTTCGATATTGTTGCCGGTCTCAGATGTATATCAGGTTTAATAAGAGACATTTTTACCATAAGCCGAAACGGAAACCGAATCCTAGACAGAAATGGGACCAAATACGGTTAAATAATATTCAACAATGAGAAAAAAATATACATGTTTCTGTGATATAAAATCTTTTTTTTTTAGGCCAAATAAATTCAATTGTCCGTTTGGCGTCAACTTTTTTTTTGAAATGAAGGAGGGTTAACAAAACAAAAACAAGAAAAGAATTGTTGAAAATAACATACTTTGATGTGACAAATGTTCATTTAAAGTCAGTTTTCTGAATTAAATTGAATATAGTGATGATATTTTTCCAATATTGCTCATTGTCCCCCGTTTCACTTTATGTCGTTTTTTAAGCAATTTTCTATTAGGAATACATACTTGTTGTCTCCTTAATCTATCGTTAAGCAACCATTTTAATTGCAAAAAAAACGAAAAATATCTCTTGCTTGTTTTCTTGACAACAAATACATATTTGCAATGCGCGCGCTGGCGCCAAACATAGAAATACTTTGTCTTGGCCTTAGTGTTTGAACTAAACAAATTATACTTTTACGTAGTTTTTACTGTCTTTCAAAGACCAGATATTAATTCAGTAAGAATTATCTAAATATCAAACTAACCGTAAATTTGGTTTCTTAATTTTGCCATTTCAACAATATGTATCTCCTCAGTGTAGATGAAATCTGAACATGTGTTATAATGTGCAAACGATAGTGTAGGGCACAATTAAACATTTTGCTTCAATGATATATAAATAATAATCTGTATTAAGAGAGTAGCCTTTATGGGTTGTTGTAATCTTTAAAAGGACTCTTAAAACGAAACAGAAGGACACAATAGATACAGGTAACTTCAAGATGAATAACAACAATAAAAGCGTTGTCCATTCCTTGGTTTTACCATGTAAATTGTGGACATTATGTCTCATTTGCATTTACTCCATATCCCTTCATTATTAAGTGTACATAAATACAATAAATAAATAATAATCAATATAAAATAAAATACACATTAAAATATATCATGCAGCAGAAAAATGAATTTATCAGAAATTAAACAATTTTTGAGTTCAAATAACAGTTGTAGCTTTTCTTATTTCATTTTGTTACATTTTTAGTCCATTAAAGATAATACTCGTTTTGTATATATCTGTTAACGGTTCTTGAGCAAGGAATTTGTCTGGTGTTGAAAATCTTGTATTGTATGTCGTCCTTTAAAGAAACAAAACAATTTGAATTTTTTTTAATGATTTATCCATCAATTATGTCTTGTGATTATGTAATCAGAAGAATTTCACTTTCCCTAAATAGTTCAAAAAAATTGTGATCATGAAAAAAAGAGTTTCGATGGTTTATGGTTATTGCTTCCTAATTCTGTTTGACTATGTCAATAATTATTGTGTTATTTGCATGTTTTATGGGAATTTGTTAATAAAATATGTTACATTGTTTTATTCTTGTCACCCTGTTTGTAACCTGTAAGCTTTCAAGTAAATGTTCATTACAACTCCCCAAAATTGAACAAAAGTAATTAAAGGAGAAGAACATGTGCATTTAAAAACCCCTTTTCTTTTGATTAAGTATTTTTTTATTCCGAGGAATTTTTTACATCAATTTTCATCAAGCTGATGGCCGTTGACAGATATATGAACAGTTTCATCAGATAAGGCATTCAGTTAAAGTCTTGAAGACTTTTTCTTGGAAACATGAAGAATTACTGCAGCATTGCAAAATATTTTCAAACCCAGCGTTTAGTGTCTCACTCCTATAAACTTGTTTTTGCAATTCGCCGATATGGTATTATTGTTGGAAAAAGGTCAGGGTAATTGTTTGGAATTTATAAATTAAGTCAATTGATATACATCATAAATTATACAGGACCTGAAACTAGTCCTTAGGGTTCATCTGATTTTACCTGTTGCCAATGTATTTGAAATAGAAACAGTTTGTCTTCTGCCTATCAGACAAAAAGAAAACCACTGTAGAGAAGTGTTAGAATATTTTTACAATTGCAGAGAAATGAATTCGTCACCAAGAATGTCAAAAGTTATTGAGAGATCAAGAACTGCCGAATCTACTCGTCAATCGAAGGTTTTAAACACTTTACGAAGGGATACGGAGTAAATGAACATGAGACAATAACACATATGTAAGCTCCAACTGCAATAAATTTTAATGAGCTGTATGGCCATTTCGGAATGGCCATTTGTTAATCATAAATGTTAAGGCCGATTGACATGATAACCTAATACCAAAGTTGCATTTAATTTGGAATCTGCATAATATGCGCATTTCGACAACGTTTGATTTGAACGTAAAACTGACTGCAGTAAATATAGTAAATTTAATATATTTTAGAAATTCATCATTTGATTTTTAGCATGACTCTCAAAGGCTTTTAATGCTGATGGTAAAGGGAATATTAAAATATTACATCGAGTATGTCTGTTAGAAAACGTGTGATAAATTTAACACTTCTTAAAGTGTGCTAATTTTTGCATTCACAAACATTCGCTTTTCTTGGATCACAGCTTTTGATTTTCCATATATCTTCTTGTGCAAAGGATGACAGTTGGATGACCTGATGGATATATCAGATCATCTAACGGATAAAAATCGTTTATGCAGTTGTTCCTGTGGACCTATCATTAAATCTGTATGTCATGCCATCGTTTGGGTGTGATGATTAAAGCAAGATTATTGTATTTGCCTGTTATCATCTATTAAAACCTATTTGTATATGCAATGCATATATATAAGACCAACATAATAAAAACTATGGTTTTCGATCAAATTGTATTTTCTGTATGAAGTTATATAGTCAATAAGGTCATATGTTTTTGGTGGTGTTAAATGGAGGTGAACAGTAGGCCAAGTCTTATCCACATCAAGTACTTTTTTACTACTAGCTTGTTATTAATTTGAGAAATGTTATACTCATCCAGTCAGAAAATTGTCGATCTGTACACTAGAAGACAATATGAACGTCAAAATTCTATGAGCCAAGAACAACGAAGACATTTGAACGCAAACATAAAATTTGTTCAAAATAGGTAAACGATATGGCGGAATAAATCTATAAAATCACAATTTCTCTTTACAGATACACTGGATGTTATTTTTTTTATTAATTTTAATTATTAGCTTGAGAATAACCCTCTACTAATCGACATCAGGTTATGGTCGTCGAAAAGAACAAAAACTAAGTAAGAGTATAATGAACAGTTTCAATTGTTTAATACTATGTAAGCTAAATTGGCTTCGGTATCGATCTCGGTTTCGTATTCGGCTTCTACTAGATGTGAAAATGTCTATTAATACGAGGTGTTATATCATGACTAATGAGAAAAACGGTTCTATTTGACCAGCAATTTGAGTATTGTTTTCCTTTTCCATATTCTCTGATAATTGTTATCATGTACATTTCTCCAAATGTCTAAACACTTTCTGAATAAATTTTTGTAAATAGAATATGAAGATATTTAGTAAATACAGATAAGAAAGTCTGCCAGTAAATATAAGAAGCATATACAATATCTAATCTTCCGATCAGAAAATTCTACTATTATTATCCATAAAATCTGATAATTATTATTATTATTATAATTATTATTATTATTACTATCTTAATTTTTTTGACTGCAAAGTTCCAAAACTGTGAAATGCTTTCCATTTTAGTTCGGTTCAGTATTTCTTCGTTGTCCTTGCTGGTAAGAGATTCTTGTAAAAAAAGGATTTTGCTCCAATTAGAAGCCATTTTTTTCTAAACCCTTGACAGTTGAGGGAACACATATCTAAAATATTAATTATTGAATAAATTAATTATCATTTGAATGAGTATACAGTTGCGTAATAAAAAAAGAAAAAGAAAATTTACATTTATATTGCATAAACACATTTAAAACAAGAACATTATGTAAGCACACATATGCACAAAAACAGTGGTACACATAAACAAAGGAAGTCCTATCAGTGTTTAACAATGATTTTTAAAGATAAATGCTTTTAATATCTTGAAAATGTAGTAGATGGAAATGGCAAAAGAAACGGCGAAATAACAATAATAATCACATCCAAACAAAGTTGAAGTAATTACCTGTGGTTATTTTTATCATATTGTATGATTTTTTTTTATCATTTTTTGTGTAGGAGATGACTGTTTTACATGCTTAAAGATATGTCTGAGCAGAAACATAAGTATTAAGACCAGTACAAATTTTGAAAACACTCGATCATTATAACTGTACATCAAGGATGCAACGGTTTCTTAGGAATTTGTTTTCAAGGGTATGTAAAAATTCACATATTCATGTAAAATATTTATTCAGGAGTTTGTCTTTTATTGCAGTGTTGAGTTGGTAAAACAATTCCCAGTTGTAGAGATGCATGCTCTTAATTTTTCTAAGTGAATTTATACATGAGATAATATCTCATGTGTACACATTGTTCAAATACTATTATCAAAATAATGTAATTTCTAAATCCGAAGAATTAATTCCCTCCATCGTAGTTTTGTCCTTATCTATATTTAATATTACTGGTTATTCGGATTTCGTTTGTTTTTGTTTTTTTGTTTTTTTGCATTAAAAACAATTTTTGAAATTGTGGATTTCCTTTGTTTGGTTTTTAGTGCTGCTGATGAGGACTTAATTTCCGAAATGTCCATACAGCTCATTGCAATAATTGCATTTGGAGTTAACATATGTGTTATGGTATCATGTTAATTAACTGCATATCCTTCCAAAAAACATTTAATAAAGGAGTTTGTCTTTTATTGCAGTGTGGAGTTGGTAAAACAAGATGTATCCTCTTTATTTTTCCTAGATATGGTGTACTTGTACATGAGATAATATGCCATGTATACAAATTGTAAATACTATTATCAAAATTATGAAAATTCTAAAGTCGAAGGATTAGTTCCCTCCATCGTAGTTTGTCCTTAGCCTTATTTGATATTACTGGTTATTCAGATTTCGTTTTCTTTTATGCATTAAAAACAATTTTTGAAATTATGGATTTCCTTTGTTTGGTTACTAGTGCTGCTGATGAGGAATTAATTTCCGAAATGTCCATACAGCTCATTGAAATAATTTTAGTTGGAGTTAAAATATGTGCTATGGTCTCATTTATTCCATATATTTTCATAAAATATGCATTAGTAAATGTATTTTGTGCAGTGATTGTCCTTTAACTAAATTCATTTTATGAAAATACTCCATTAATTACGTTTTGTCCCATTTTCTTTTCAAGATAGTAGTCATAAAGTTGGTAATTTACCTGTACTGGGTTTTATTCGTATGTTTATTATACTATAAGGAAAGAGAACAGAGAAGGGGGAGGTTTTGGTGCCCATAGACCAACTTAAAGCTACGACTGGCTTTTGCAAGTGCCGATACCGGGTCCGGCTGCCGCAAGTTCCTATCGTTTTTAACGTTTGTCTTTTGCCTTTCATTTTTTTCATATGAGTTCTTTTGTACATTTTGGCATGTGACTGTATTTTTTAGCCATTGTGTGTGTTTCCTGCTCTCCTTTTTATTTTATTTCTCCAAATATTATTATCATTATCATTGTATCTTCTATTTTTTATTTATTAGACGAAATAAATGCTAATGAAATGTTACACGGAAGTGCTGTTTGATTATTTTTAGATGTATCGACCAAGAGCCAATTTATAACAAATATTACGAATTCAAATATAATTGTTGACATCGGTCGTTTTACTGTCGAGTACGTGTTTTCTTAAATAATGAAAACATATACTGTAGTAATAACAACAACTGAAAGCCAATATCTTTGAAAGAGTATCTACACTTAAGATTCAATATACACACATAAACCATTCAAGTTAAACATAATATCTGTTCAGCTCTTATATTATAGGATCCTATTTTTTTATTCTTTATTATCATACGTTAAGTTACACTAAGATTTTTATTCTACAAGTAACGTACAGTTATAGGAATTCTCTATGAATTCGATTTTTCATTCAATTTCGATCACGATTAAACTATAAGTAGTGGATCCCGCCTCCAAGGACTTATAGACCCTGTGTTTAAGTCCATTTTTCCTCCGTCAAATAATTCCAACCAATAATAGAATATCTAATGAATTTACGTCTTCATTCGTGTAATATATATATATATATATATATTAGCTGTACTGGGTTTTATTCGATATATATATATATATCATATCAATGACAAAGGATCGCCCCTGTATTCGAATGAATAAATTGATCATGTGAATGAAAAAATATCGCCCATGCAATTACCCTTGATTAATGATTCGAATGACAATAACCTTTGACTCCCATGATGTTTGGTGTTATAATATTTACTTTCATTCATCACCTATCATTTGGATAATTTGATCTAAACAAAAAATAGTTGTTATGAAGTATAGAAGAAACGCAAACATTGAACCAGCTAGGAACTTGATGTATATAGCCTTTATGCTTTTGTTGTATTGGTCCCTGTAAGAGCAGATGGAGTCCGTACAAGGGTTTTACAAACGTTCAAATGAATGAGTAACGTTGTCGTCAATGCAGGGATTAAAATGAAAAGATCCATACATTACAATAAATTACAATTTTAATTCAGCAAAAGACAACAATGGGGTATATAGAATGAATAAATACGTACAGATTATTAAAATCAATAATCAAGAGATTTATCCCTTGCAGATTTTATCCTTTGATTTGTTTCCCTTTGTTTGTTTATTTCCTCTATTTTTTTGTCTCTCTCTTAACTGTCAGTTTTTTTTTGTTTTTTTTTTGTTTCTGCATTTGTACTGCCTCATTGTTATTTTGTATTTCTTCTTTGTTGTGATTCGAGAAGGACTTTGCAATTAAAAACTATTAAATAATCCACTTATTACAGTATACATATTTTATTTTCCCCGTCATAGACCCGTCACGGGTGGGAGTTTAGAAATGGGGGCTACGAGATTTCTTAGCAAAAAAAAAATGAGCAATTGAGCAACAAAATGAGCAGGTCAGCATACTCGTAAATAGCGAAATTACCACTTTTACCAACCAACGCCGCCACCGCCCGCAGCAGCAATATTGCCGAGGTGTGCAATCGAGCTGTAAAAATGAGTAGGGCGAGCAGCGAAATGAGAGAGTGAGCTGCGAAAAGAGCAAGTGAGCAGCGAAATGGGTACATGAGCATACCGTCAAGCAGCAAAACTGCAACTTATTCCACAACACAACTGCAGCAGCAGCAGCAGCAATATTCCCGAGATTAGCACGCAGGTAGCAAAATGAGCGCGTGAACAGTAAAATGAGCAAGTGAGCAGCGTCATTCCCAATCTTCTCTGACAATGCATAAAGCCTTGTTCATTACTGCCATGCAATAAACTAGTAATATATTTAGTTGTATGTTTATGTACAAACTGGTGTTTTTTTTTTTTTTTTTTTTTTGTTTTTTTTCAATTTGCAGAGTTATAGTTTGTTTCCCGTACAATGTTTAAATAAAAAAGGGTAACTTTATACTATAGACACTTATATTACAGTGATTTGTTTTTTATTATTATTATTATTATTATTATTATTATTAAATCGTTTGGTGAAGGTTTCAACCTACCCAAAAAATCGCGAAATGCCCAAAATACATTTTTTTTTCTAAATCGAGTAATATAAACATGTCATTATGTTCTCAGGGTAAATTTGACCATCTAAATCGAATGATTACATTGTAAAACCCTGTCACTAACATTTGGGGTGTTATGAACGTCTAAATTCTTTGGAATAGCCAAACATAAAAAAGTCGAGTACTCTAGACATGTTATATATGTATTTGGGGTAAGTTTATGCTTAAAATCGAATGATTGCATTTTTAAAGTATCTTTTATAGTATGGCTCTTATTGGATATCAACATTTTGACAAGGAGGTCATTGGGTAAATTCGAGTATATATTTCAAAGGGGAACTCTGTGTTTCTCCAGGCTTGTAACTGGCTACCCTACTGATATGCTGCAATTCTCTTCTTTTCTTTTTTTTCACTTTGCCTCGAGATGGTGTTCTCCTCAAATGATGGTGGTTCGAAGCTAGCCAATATGTCGTCTAACAGACATTTTCTTGTCTTTACTGCATGTTGTCAAGATTCAATGGTGTCGTAGTCTTCTTCTCTTGTTAAACGTTTGGCCGTATCTCTGATCTTTTTGTGAAAAGAATCTTTGTTGAAATTCTGCATCCAGATTACCATTTCTTAGCATTGTTTACATATATGATCCTTTCATATGCGACTGAACGAGCGTTTTCCAAGTCGTGTTCTTCTTCAATTAACTCTTACATTCTGTGTGAATTCTGGCTCGAGTTTGTCATATGTTTGAAACTCGATCAGGTTCCATTGGGAATTTTGGTCATGTTCATCGTTAGTGCTTTCCTCTGTGGACTCTTTTGACGTATTATAGTTGATACTGTTTTGGTTGCTTTATACCGAATCATTAGTGTGATTGCTGTCCTCTGACTCTGTCTCCGATACAGTTGGTGAAGTATCTTCCGTGTCGTCTTTCTGATTCTTGTCGCAAACGTGACTGAAGTGACGATTGGTCCTGTATTCACTAATGTCGCAAAGATGCATTATAAATGTCTTTTTCTCTCTGGATTCGAAGTACGAAAAACAATATTTAAACGAACAAGGCTTTAAAAACGATAGGAAAAGATATGGAATGGCGCTGCTCACTTGTTTATTTTACAGCTAAGGTGTTCATTTCGCTACTCGTGTGCTCATCTCGGCAATACTGCTGCTGATGTCGCTGTGCGTTGGTTAAAGTGGTAGTTTGGCTGTTAAAGGGTATGCTTACTTGCTCATTTCACTGCTTATTTGCTCATTTCGTTTCTCACGTTTCTTATTTCTCTGCTCACTTGGTAATATTTTGATGTCCGCATGCTCATCTCGGGAATTTTTCGACGGCTGCTGCTGTGCAGTTATAAAAATGGTAATTTTTCAGTTTTGGGGTTTGCTCATTTCGCTGCTCACTTCCTCATTTCTCTTTTGACGCTACCCGTTTCTTTGCACCTGTGCTCTTTTCGGGAATTTTAGGGGAGAGGAGGACGGGCCTTAAGGGAAGAGTAAGAATAATCAGAAACCTGACACGGAGGATACTTAACTAACTGAATCGGAGACAGAGTGAGACGAAAGCAATCACTCTAATAAATCGGTATATGGTAATGAAGAAATTAACGTCACTCATACGTCAGAAAAGTCCACGGAATAAGCAGTGACGATGGAAATGACAAAGAGTATCCATGGAACCTGATTGTGATTCAAGAATTTGACAAACTTGAGCCAAAAAACACCCAGAAAGTAGAAAAAAGTTAATAGAAGAAGGACATGACTTGAAAAAGCCTCGTTTTGCCTCCTATGAAAGGTGACTTAACCTTATAGAGATCATTTATAAAAACAATACCTAGAAATGGTGTTCTGAATGCAAGATTTCAACAAAGATCCAATTCACAAAAAGATCAAAGATACAGCTTTTTTAGAGAAGAAGCATACTACAACACCATTGAATCTTGGCAATATGCAGTGAAGAAAAGAAAATATCTGGTAGTTGGCGTATTGGACAGGTTCGAAAATCTTCTAATAGAGGACAATAACGACTCGATTTAAATAAAAGAACAGAAGAAAAGAGGAAGTGGGTTTTGCAGCCTATACATATAATAGCCCGTCACAAGTCTTGAGTAACGGAGTGTGCATCTTTGAAATATAAACTAAAATTCACCTAATGACCCCCTTGTCAAAATGTTTTACCCTTTAGCAACCAAACTATTAAAGATAGGAATTTACAAATGCAACCGTTCGATTAAGAAACACAAAGTTACCCAAATACAAATATAACAAGTCTATATTATTGGACTAAGGAAACATTGTAAAGGAAACTAACAGTATTTAGGCAAATCGAGTTCAAATATAGTACAATATGGGCCAGTTCATCTCTTTTAACGCTGTAAAAGGCAAAAAAAGTTACACTCTGTCACTTCTGGTGACAGCACCGGACACTAATGACATCACTACCCGTAATTTCCACCTATCTGCGACAAATACTTATTGAACTGTGATCAGATACTACTACTTTACTATGATACATATCGACCTCTCATGCAAACTGCAACTGTACTCATAACAGACAATATCCATATTACCTTCATCCTCTTAAAATTAAAATGACCTTAACTTATTTATGTAATAAAGATACAATGTCTTGACGAACAAAACTATAAAACTTTTAATGACCTGTACAAGATATTAAATTCATCATTTAGAAAGCAGACGATTTGGCCCAATGTATCCATGTTTTATCTTAACACGTAATTATCAAAAAAAAAAATAGCTGAATTGCACATATAAAAAATACGTAAAACGATATCTTTCAACCATTTACTTTTATTATCTTTTGCAGAAAGGAGATTCAAAAACACAGAAAGAACTTGATGAAGTATGTATTTATGCTCTATTTTACGAAAGGATATGGAGTAAATGAACATGAGACAATAACACATATGGAAACTCCAACTGCAATAAATTTTAATGAGCTGTATGGCCATTTCGGAAATTAATTCCTCTTCAGCACTAGAACCCAAATGTAGGAAATCCACAATTTCAAAAAATGTTTAAAATGCATAAAACCAAACGAAATCCAAATAATCAGCTAAGGACAAAACTACGATGGAGGGAGTTCAACCTTTGGTTTTAGAATTTACATAAATTAGATAATATTTTTAAACAATGTATACACATGAGATATAATCTCATGTACAAGTACACCACATCTAAGAAAAATATGAGTATACATCTCAACACGGGGAATTGTTTTACCAACTCCACACAGCATTAAAAGACAAACTCCTGTAATAAATATTTTACGAAAGGATATGGAGTAAATGAACATGAGACAATAACACATATGGAAACTCCAACTACAATAAATTTTAATGAGCTGTATGGCCATTTCGGAAATTAATTCCTCTTCAGCAGCACTATACACATTTCAGTCACGGTGTACTTGTTCTTGAGAGAATTTCTCATATGGATGCCCTATAATTCTTTCAAATTTTGGCTTTTTAATTTTTTTGTTATTTAAAATTGTTTTGTCAGACCACCTGTTTATTGTGCCCACGTCTCATTACTTTATTATGCCAAGTTATCTTACAATTGGCTCGATGAGTACCCTGTGGTTGTTTAAATGTTGTGATCGTCTTATACCAGTCTTTTTGTCGGGAAATGGATGGCAGCGATTGTAAGAACACTTTGCCAGTTAAGTTTTCCAAAGGAAAAAAGACATGGATGTAGCGTTGCTCAGCAATTAGCAATGAATTCTGCTCAAACCGGTGCTAGAGCCGTCTTGAACTTGCTATGAGGTATGAGTAATACTCACTGTTGAAGGCCTCATGGTGACTTCAAGATGAACAACAGCAATAAAAGCGTTGTTCCATTGCTTGGTTTCGCCATGTTTTGTGGAGGTTTTGTCTTGTTTGCATTTACACCATATGCCCTCATTGTTAATTCTGTTAGTACTGTAGCTGTCGCTTAAAGCATCATCTCTTACGGTCTTTTCGATAGTTTTCTAATTCAAATATATATCATATGCATGTTTTTTCTACAAAACTTTGATTCCGATTCCCGGAAAAGGTTTGACTTTCAATTTATTGGAATTTCTTCGGTGCTCTTGAAAAGTAAGGAAATCTATCAAATTCCTCATTTGCTGAAGAAATATATATTTTATGTATTTTTTCACATTCATCTTTATATTTTTTTTAATATTGGAATAACGTAGGTAAAACACTCTTCTGTTTATCACTGATATGGCCATAGTTGTATTCCGTGAAAAGATGAGCGTTAGAGTCTAAAATTGTTACCTTGATGCTTATAGGATACGTCTCTAGCAGTATATAACAATGCTGGTTCTGTGAACAGAAATACAACTTTAGTTCCGCATTTAATTTTTAATGCAAAAGTTTTTTTTTCTTTTATTATTTTTATTATTATAATTTTATTTATTTATTACTTTTTTTTTTTGGCATCCTGGTATTTCTTCAACTGTTTTAGACTTCAATGGTGAATTGATATTCCAGAATGATGTCGACTCGTTATTTCTTCCTTTCTTTATAAATGCAATTTCTGCAAGGCCTTGCTTCCTATGATTTTTATTCCTATAATAATGTTTTTATCGTATTTTGTATAACTTAAATATGTGTTTCGAAATCACAAGGCCTCATAGGTTTGGGTTTGCAAACAAAAGCAAAATTTATATTACTTATATGTCAATGATAAAACCACACAATATGCATCGCATTAATTTGTTTCAATATTGATTTGACAGACAAAATCGATGTTTACGTTAAAACTATGTAACATTTGACTGAACCCCACGATCTAACGGCATGTTGGTTTATACCAAACATCTTTCTGCAAATTATTGACATAAAACGCAAGCACAACTACCAACATATCATCAAGCTGACATTTAAAAAAACATTGTGGTAGTTGGAGGTTTTCTGGGACATTATTACTGTGCTTCCGAATGATTTGAACTTTGCATTAATATTTCATTCATTCGCTGACCCGAAAGCCGATTATTTTTTTAACCTTAGCAATATCTAAAATTTTGTAAATTTTATTGAAAACTAAGGAGTATCTCCCTCATGCAAAGCTCTGATTTTGGCTTTACATTTAGATCACTTTAGTTATTTGTTCTCTTTTCAGTTTTTAAACATTTGTGAGTTTATGGTCTTCCAAACGTTAGATTTTATCTGCACTGATGAGACATAATTTGTCGAAATGCGCATATGCAGAAAGTAAGTTCACAGTTACTTCGGTATTTAGTTATTTGTTACCACTGGGTCGATGCCACTGCTGGTGGACTGTTAGTCCCCGAGGGTATTCACCAGCCCAGTAGTCAGTACTTCGGTGCTGACCCGAAAGCCGATTATTTTTTAAACCTTAACAATATCTAAAATTTTGTAAATTTTATTGAAAACTAAGGAGTATCTCCCTCATGCAAAGCTCTGTCCTTAGCAGATTTTGGCTTTAAATTTAGATCACTTTGGTTATTTTTTCTCTTGTCAGTTTTTAAACATTTTTGAGTTTATGGTCTTCCAAACGTTTAGATTTTATGTGTTACTTCGATATTTAATTATTTGATGGGATTTGATGTGACTTTCAAGAAATGCTACGAGTATATGCTTAAAGTGAAGCTTGATTCCTATGTTGCTGACAAGAGGTTTCTACTTGAAATGCGTTAAGAGCATAAAAAAAATACTATTCTTGATGCAACTTCATTTTTTATTAAACTACTAGCTTTAATGTTAAAGCAAGCAATATTTTCACAAAATTTATATTTGTATAACACTAATCTAAAAGTTGACTATGTATTGTAATTTTAACAATACTAAAATGTTAATGTAACAAAAACTTTAAATTACACGCGACTTTCAAATTCACAGAGAATTTTCCTCAAGCGAATGTCGATTGCGTCTGAATATGAAATCTGACATTAATCTTCTTATCCAAAAAAAAGTTTTGTCGCTTTATGTACATTTTTTACACCATTGTGATATGCTGAAATCTTGAAAGAAGAAAGTAATTACTGAGTTATCGGTAATTTCGATTTTATCATTATAATGTATAAATTAAAAAAATGATTGGGATCGGAAAGGAGAAGTTATTGGTAGGGGCAGGAAATCAAGTGTTCTTCTGCAAAATAGAAACAATTTTGAAGATGAAAAGGGCTTTAAGACAAAAATTACATATACATTGAGTTGACTTAAGAGAAAGTATACATGTTTCTTAAACTATTATACTATTATCCAAGGTTTTTTGCATTTCAATCAATTATCCCAAAAGGCTCAATGCAGTTGAGTTGAGGTATCCAGAACCGTTCTCGTGTTTTTTTTTTTTTTTTTTTTTTTTTTTTTTTTTTTTTTGTTGTTTTTTTTTGTCGGTCCATGATTGATTGACCTCAATAATTTTAAATTTCACTGTTCAAAATGAATGGCAAGCTGATCTAAGAGCAGGGTTAGTAGGACAGTTCGATTTTTTTGTATATAAACAGCGGTGAGTGTTCGATCTTAAATTTAAGGGTGTTAATGTATCCCCAAAGGACTGTATTTTGTACGGATCACATGTCTAGATTTAAATGTAGTTTGAAATATTGCACTTGGACCTGGCATAAACTGAATATTTTTTTTCTTGGTCTCCGAGTCTTAATTTACCAGCGATTTGACCAAGAGAATACACAGTCTTTTTTGTAAATCCTTGTTTTTTTTTTAATTTTTTGTATAAATATAGTAAAAAAAAACTGTTTTTTCACTTATTTCGATCCAGTTGTGTTTTGTATGGGATTGGAGTTCAAGTCCAATTGTTTTACGTCGCTTATTACAGGATACGTCTCTTGTAGTATATATATTACATATATGCGTCTAAAGTCAAAGACCAACTGGGTTAGAGTTTACGAATTCATATGTTTATAGTTTCTCGTCCAGGTAGGAGTTAGTTAAAAAGATTTCTTTACAAAAGATAGTGAAATTTCGATTTTCAACATGCAAGCTTGTTAAATCAAAATTTCCTATCGACAGTAAAGACATTTTCAACTATGGATCTAACTGAGAGAGAATGTTTTCTCCCATTAAACTTGTGTAAAGCGCAGAGTCTAAAAATAAAATGACGGGAAATGTCTTGCAGAAATTTTATCAAAAGGAGAAAACTATTTTGATACTGAACCCTTTTTTACAACTATCTTATCACACTTTAAGGAACACTTCCGTATTGATTCATCTATTTCAAACTATCACATATGTGTGAATAAAAATTGACATTGCAGATAACTAAATACCGAAGTTGCAGTGAATTTAGATTCTGCATATGCGCATTTCGACAATTTATGTCTCTTCAGTGCAGATAAAATCTACACGTTTGGAAGACCACAAGGTCAAAGATGTTTAAAACTGAGAGAGAACAAATAACCAATACGATCAAAATGTAAAGCCAAATTCAGCTAAGGACAGAGCTTTGCATGAGGGACATACTCCTTAGTTTTAAATAAAATACCGAAAATTTAAATATTGCAAGGTTTCAAATAGAATTGGCCTTTGGGTCAGCACCAAAATACTGACTACTGGGCTAGTGAATGCCCTTGGAGACTAAAAGTCCACCAGCAGAGGCATCGACCCAGTGGTAACAAATAACTAAACACCGAAGTTGCAGTGAATTTAGATTCTGCATATGCGCATTTCGACAGAATGCATCTGCTTATCTTTCTTTTACTGCAGTTTCTGCATTGTGCCCCTTTATATGATGTTGTTTCGAATTCTAAACACATACTTTTTTCGTTTTTGGTTATGATTTTTTTTTTATTAAGAGAGATATAGACTTTTCTAATAGATAAAATATAACATGTATGTTTTTCTGTTAGTTGTAAATTTTCATTAACAAAAGGCAGAATTGGTTTCTATTTGTATCAAAATAAGAGAACACCATCATTCTGAACCATATTCTTTTATCAAACATAGTCTCCCTTAGATGCAAAAAGATATTGTCTATTTTCATTTTGTATATATTCTATATTCAATTAAAAATTAAAGGCTGTGAAGTTGATTTATATGAGACAAATAATCTACAAATATGTGAAAAAAATATACATGGCACTATGGTATTTTCTTATGTTAATATTATTTTCAGCTTTTATTCTCCATTTAGAACGTAATATTTGTAATAATAGCAAACGAAATTTATTATAGCAATACATCAATAATTGCACATGCACCTTTTTGTTTGTTTCCGTTGGTTGAATTTGATAGCAAATGATTCAATGTCTCCCATTAACTGTGAAAACGTTGAAGAAATTTAAGTTGTAATAACTGTTCTTCATTGGAATTGTTCGTTGCAGGAGCTGCTGCGAGCTATCGAGACTGACAAAACAGATATTGTCAAGCAAGCAGTGAAGAATGGAGCATCAGTCAACTGTAAATTGGGAAACTTGGTATGGAGTGTGTGTTACGGCATATTTTTTTCGCCTCTGCACATATTGTCATAGGCGACAAAATGTGCCGAAATTGCCCATACATATTTTTGGCGACAATATATTCTATGTAAATATCATATTGTCGTCTACTAAGATATTCTATTTGAAAGAGCAAAGTCTACAGGGTCATGTTTTGTTGAATAGGAAGAGATTATATGAAGCATAAAAGTGTTCCTGAAAAAGGGGGATTTCAGTTCTAACACCGAAACACAGCCCACTATTGATCTGCAAATGCATTACTACATCAGAACTTTCTAACAACTATATAAAGATTTGCTTGGGTCAAAATAGTCATGTGACTTGAAAAAATTCAGATGCTTTAAAAAGAACTTTTCTTCGAAAGACCGCTCTGTATTTTTACAGCGATAAACAACCCTATTGCCCTATTCCAAAACTTCGATTTGTTGTCACAGTGGTAACAACTTTATTGTTCTCTATTGAACAACCTCTTTGGAAACAATCCTGTAGATCCTTTATAAGGATCAGTATCTTTTAATAGATTCAAACAACAATGCGATCTATTGGCATGGAATTAACCAGACTGTTTAAAATTCAATAAACAACAATGGTGCCCTTTGTTGACAGGAACCATTGAGGTTCGTCAATCCCCGAAGAGGTTGTTTCTTTCAGGCAGAGCATTTGAAGAATACCCCCAGCGAGTTCATAAATCTAAAAAGTTTGCTTTATTACACACAGTGAGACACTGTGTATAAAAACGTCTCAAGATATCGATGTAAATATATATGTCACATGTACCAAAATGATGCAAACGGGTAAAATATTGCTGAATATATGATTGTGCATTGAAACAAATATTTTTCTTCTGAACAGATTTAATGGTATACCATATTTTCCCAAAAGATATGAATATTTTTTTTCAGCGAGTACAATATTTTTCGAAAAAAACTTGTGCAAGGTTGAACAGTTTAGCCTACTTGGAACTAATGTTTGACTTTCATGAAAATCACATCAATTAGCAATGAAGTACACGGGGGCAATCTTATTTTGCCTTTAACTTGTATGGAATAAGCACGGTGGATAACTTTTCGAAATATATATTGCAAAGCAAGCCTGAATCAAAATTAGAGAATATAGCTATAAATTGAGTCCTATGAGTGCAATGACTAAATAGCATGGTCATTTAAGTTCAACATATGTGGTAAACTGCTGTTTTTGAAAATAACGCACTGGTTCTTGCAGATATAAACAAAATGTGCTTTCTGAATAATTTATACTCCCTTGCGGCAAATGATTCATCTAGTATGAATAGTTATCTATATGCTTCTGACAAATAATATGTAGCCATTAATTCTGGTGTCAAAAGAGAAGTAAAATCATCACAAGTGATTATTGTGTTTAAATGGAAACACAGAAATAGTCGCCCTACTGACCCACCAACCAAGTCAGAATCAAAGCATTATTAAGAAGTAAAACAATTTCAAACCAATTTTTGAAGTATTTTCAATTAACTCATTATGTTTCTGTCAACCAGTTCTATTGTGTCAAAAATATTTTAATATACACTTTTCCAGTACTGATTTTCTGGGGATTGGATGAATATACAGAATAGAAGAGAAGAAAACAGAACTGAATATTGCATCACAGAGTTATAAATAATATTTAATGTACATCCCTATCTTTTATATATTTACCTTGAAAACAGTCAGAAGAAATTTGAAAATAACAAAAAAAAAACAGAGAAAACAAGTAGTCAGCAAATTATTCGGGCTACTTAAAAACACCTGAAAAAATAAAAACACTGTCTCTCAACATTTGTATTAAAGGACATATAAATGTGTTTTAAAATGAAGAACAATGGTAAATAATATAAAAGATCTTTTCCAAGTAGGAGTGAAGCATAATTTTTCTCGTACTAGATGAATTTAACAGTGTTTTTATATATAAAATAAAAAAATATATATATTATTCCCCATCTTTTGTGAAATTTTATCAGATCACAACATTTGAAGATCAAGGTTAGCAGGTAAAATCTTCTGGTACCAATCAAAAAGACTTTTCACGAGGAATGCACATGCAAAATTTGAAAGCCATTTCATATACCATTCAAACGATATACCCGATGTTAAAGTTTTTATACAGTTGTTCAAATGAAATGACAAAGCCAAGGTCAGGAGGTCAAACATTCGAGTACCATTTGATATGTCTTGCAACAAGAAATTAACATGCAAAGTATGAGAGCATATCCCTTACCATTCAAAACTACAACAAATGTTTAACAATGGTAAAGTTTTTTTTTCCTGTAAAAGTCAATCAAATATGAAGGTCAAGGTCATGAGGTCAAATATTATTGTATCGTGTGAATGGTCTTGCCACCAAGAATACACATGAGAAATATGAAAGCCCTATCACCAATCATTCAAATGATATATTCACTGTTGAAGTTTTTGTAGACAAACAGAAAACAGATAAACAAACAAACAAACAGACCAACAACTATGTGCCCCGAATCTTTGATTGTCGGGTACAAACAAAATATTATAGGTAAAATAATCAGCATGGCAAGAAAATCAAGATATCAAGTAAACCTTTTTGACGATTTTGCAATTTTCATTATTTCTTGTCTTAATTATTCAATGTTGTAAGAGTTAGAGATATTTTTTAGGTGTAAAGTGTTAAGCACATCAAGATACACATGATATGTAATTTGGTAGAATATCTGAGTGCTCATAAAGGACTTTCTGTGTTTATTTAATTCTATTAATAATTTTTTTGCATTTTTATGTACTCTCCGATGGTTTTTTGCTTTTTCAATGCCACTAAAGGTCAGCTAAAGGATTTCAAGTTCTGGGGAGATTCTTGTTTTTCTATTTTAGCTATAACCTGGAGTATATCAACAGATATTTAGTAGCGTATACGGGATTCAAGAAACCATTGTCCTTAAGAGAACTGCAGGCATGCGGAAATTTTTTTTCCAGCTCACTTGGCTGTAGGTAGCCTGTATGTGCTTTTGTAATCACTTTGCGTCCGTTATCTGACGTAAACTTTGCATTCGAATTTTCTTTTCTGAAACTACTTTGCGAATAGGAAACCTGTCCTTAAAGTCTTTGGGGTCTCCCGTTAAAGGGTTTGCATTTTACCTTAGAACGTTGCAAGCGAGGAACATATTTTAATACTCAATCTTATATGAAATCTCATTTCTAAATCCACCTATGAAACTCAAACTATACTTGGTCGTAATAGTTTTTAGTGGCCCCTGTAAAGTAGTGCTCTAGAATCCTACTTTATTCAATATGGCCACATAGAACATAGTAATTTCTAGCTGTATTAAAACATGTTTGGGAATTTTCCATAAGATTTGAATAATAAATTTTCTTAGATTTAATGCTACAAAATATTCAACGCATGAGGCACAACTCTAGATGAAAGTAATTTGATATTGGATCATCTGAAAATGAGATAAGCGATACAGTCTTTTCATCAAGTAATACGGCAGATGTTATGTGCGACCACGTTAAGCCATAGAAAGGTTTTCAAAAATGTAGTCAATAGTAATATAAATAAAACAAAAATTTCGCAGTAAGGAAGCGGGGGATTCTACGGACCTAGCATATGTAACCATTAATATCACCACAAGAACGTCGGAAACCAAATATGAAAACCCTGCTTAGAAAGGTTAAATTTTGTTTGTTTTTTTAAACATCCTTTGGAAAAAGTAAAGGTCAAAATGTGTACACAGATTGTACCCATAGAACATTCATAATAAGGAAGTTACAAACCAAATATGAACACCCTACCACTAAAGACCGTCCTGCTAGAGGCAAGGTTATTTTTTCAAACTGCCCTAAGGAAAATGTCTAAATATCTGCGAACGTGGTGTTACTTAAATAACTCTCCTAACAAGGAAATTCCATTCCAAATATCAACATGCTAGCTCTTTATGTCTCCATTCCACAAGCACATAAGCAAGGGGAAAGTATTTGTAGACGCCAACGAGACCGATGCAGGAGAAATGACAATCAACCATTTTTATTTCATCATTGGTGGAGTTGAATGGATTTAATAGGTTGGATCTTCTTTTTCTCACTTTTGAGACACAACAGTACCTATTTTTAGCGGTGTGAGATTTCCTTGTCTTACACTAGTGCAAGACAAAAAATCACCTGCAGTTTACCGGCAAATATCGTGTTTACACATTAGGGTCTTATAGTCTGGTAAAAGGTGTATGTAATCTACGTAATATAAAATTGCTTTATCATTTGAAGTAAAATTTCACAGGAAAATACGAGAAAATCGTCTTTTAAAATATGGCGACCTCGGGTATACATTCCTGATTTTATGACGTTACAAAAAGGGACGTAACTCCTTGCGTAAACAGACGAAAAGTGGACGACATTTTTGAATGGATTTTAGTATATTTTAGGGTAATTACAGTGAGAAATAAAATCAAACAACAGTGGAAGTGCGAGAAAGGAGAATCTCAGACACCCTCGGTTAAGATTTCAATCATCTCGGACTCAGCAAGCTTCGTCCGAGACTGGAAATCTTACCCTTGGGTGCCTGAGATTCTCCAGTCTCGCACTTCCCCTGCTGATAGATTCTTAATGTTCTGGAACAGGTTTTGAATTACGTGCAGAAATGACGAAAAAATTGACAAAAATGAGGAAAAGAGACCTTAACCCCCTTTTTGAATGCTTGATCCATAAGTGAAGCCGTTGGTGTCACAAGGAAATTTATTCCATTGGCATTCCACGTACATAAATTCATCATGGAGTATGCAGATTCGACTCGCAAAATACTTTTACCCCGAGGGTATTCACCAACCTAGTAGTCAGTACTTCGATGCTGAACCGAAAACCGATTTGTATTCAATCTTGCAATATCTGAATTTTATAAAATTTTGTTTAAAACTAAGGAGTATCTCCCTCATGCAAAGCTCTGTCCTCAGCTGAATTTTGGCTTTTCTATTTAGATCATTTTGGTTATTGGTTCTCTATCAGCTTTAACATGTTTTTTGGTCAATGGACTTCCAAATGTTTTAGTTTTATCTGCATTGATGAGACACAAGTTGTCGAAATGCGCATATACAGAAAATAAATTAACAGTAATTTTGTTATTTACCACCATTAATTAGACACACAAGTAACATTAATATGATTGTAATTACTGACAATACTATCTATGACCTTATGTAAATGTGCAGTTACTTATCTTACAATATTAACTCACCTAAAAAACCAAAGAACTCTCATGAGACTGTATTGCTTACCGGAACCAAAATCAAAACAGATAGTCATGTGACGGTTTCTTTTTCAAAGAAACCCTTTTGTTATAGCTATATCGCCTACTTGTCGCCAGCTTTGATAAGGGGTGTGTCTACTGGACACATTCATAGAGGGAACTATAGTGTCCAAATTATTTCAACTAGTGAATTCGTTTTAGAGGAGTCTTTTCTTGAGACTTTTTTCATGGTGACTTCAAGATAAAGAACAACAATAAAAGCGTTGTTCCTTTGCTTGTTTTTTACCATGTATTTGTAGAGACTTTGTCTCATGTGCATTTACTCCATATTCTTTTATTCACCGTTTAGGCCATGGGCTGAAATCATTTTTCGTGCACCACCACTTCCCATCTAGACCTTTCATTTTTCAGTCCTCCTATAACTCCTCCTCAAAATAAAACATGTTAACATGAACATAACCTGCACGCAAAGACAGAATGGGGTAATATTTATAGTTCACCACATAAAATTCTTATATTTTTGATGAATTTCAACTTTTTAGTTTCTTAATTTTCTATAGATGGGTGAAATATTCAAAACTTCGGTATATAAATCAAAGATGAATTCATAATCTTTACAATGAATATAAGTTTTGACAATTTACGCATTTTGTACATATATATTTTGGGGATACAACAAATTTACTCTCCTCTTCTGCAAAAAAATGATGAAAATGAATAATATTTTTGCTTTTAAATTCCTGACACAAGGTTGGCAAATAACACCATTAAAGTCCAAAGATTTTTTATTTTTACGTCAAAATTTTGAAAAACGGGATTTTGGGGGATTTTCAATATTTTCAATATGTTGAATTTTCCATGTAAGGATCGTTAAAATCTGAATATATATCTTTTAATTGTCTATGCAATAATATTCTATAGCAGACATGCATAAAAATTTAAGTAGATTTAAACATTATAAGAGGTCTCTCTTTGATCCTTCTGCTCGAAATTTTATGCAAATAAGGACTTTTCCGTTTTTCAGAATTTTTTTCTGATTTGACTTAGAGATTTGAATACTTCATGATTTTTTTTATGTAACTTGAAAAGGTTGCTTAAATATCGTTTCATTATATCTAAGCTATTAGATGTATACTTTTGACATTTTAGACCCACTACACTCTCATAAATTGCAAACATATCACCTCTTGCCACAAATACTAAACACAAATTCATTTCATTTTTTTTTCAGCCTGAAAAGCTTACACATTGTTAAGAGGTTTAGTGACATCATTTGCAAGCACTAAAATACACAAAAACTTCCATGTATCACAAATAAGATCATGCGCGTGGTTAATGGATAGTTATTCAACAATTTAACTTTCAATTTGGTTAAAATCTGAATGCTGGAAATTACTCTTTTTCTTTGTATCGTTTCCAAAAATATTTAAGTAAAACGTTTGATTGTTTTGTATATATATATGTAAAGACAGGCATATTTTGGGAATTTCTAAGTTACATTTTGTTAAGGTAGGGGTACGGTTTTCGGTGCAAAGAGTCACATTGAACACTCCCTGGTTTTCTAAAAACAGTATTTTAAGATAACTCATGCATAAATAAAAACAATAAATTGGCATATCTGCAGATAAACCCTCCATATTTGCCACATATAGCGATTAAAAATTGACGTAGATTTTGCATGTTTCTGGTTAGTTTCGTCAAAACGAAGACCAAAAATTGACATTTGTGGGGAAAATTTGCTGGGATAGGGATCAGATTTCAGGGATTTTGAATAACACTATACACTCATTTTTTTCTTTTAAAATGTTTTAAGACAACTAACTTATCGCTTATAATAATTAATTGGCATATCTGCGATATATTCGATATATTTGACATATATTTTGAACTTTGGACAAAACTGAAATGTGGAAAATTCCCATTTTTTATCAATTTTGGGCAAAATATTCAGTTCATGTTAAATACAAAATCATGATACAATTCACGCAACATTGTCATATACAAAACATTTTGCGTGTACCGATTATTTTTATGCGAACAAAAAGAGACAATTAAAAATTTTAGTGTAAATTTATTTGGGAAGTGGTAAGTTTTATTGATGTATGATTTTGATATTACCTAAAAATGGCCTTTATTTGTAATAGTTTTAAAGCAAATTAAAAAAAAACTTTCATTTGATACCTACTTTTAATGATATTTGTTTACAGAAAATAATATTAGGCAAAAGGTAGACAAAACTTAGTCATAAACGAAAATATTCAATGATACATTTATTTTGTCGAATTCAAAATAGAACTTTGGTCATCAAAAATATGTTCACATCATGTTAACATGTTTTATATTCATGTAAATAGATTGCAAAACTAAAATCAATTTTCAGAATTTGAAATTGAGATGCCCTTCAGGTTCTATAGGCCACCAAACTTACGCAATATTAACAAAGGTTTTCATTAATATTTCATAGAAGTAGGGGTACGTTTTATGATGCTATTGAACATATTGGGCATAGAAATTCTAAATATTTGAGTTCTTTGTAAAGCTACTACAATAAGCAATCTTTAGATACATCGTTTTTATAACTGCGAAGCATTGGGACAACATTTTTGACGCAACTGAAAGAAAAACTGAAACAAAAAACGAAATTCTCAAAAATTTAGGTAGGTATGTCAAAAAATGATTCCTGTTCCAAAAATGTGTGCATGTTATGCTCGTGTTATTATGTTTTATTTGAAGAGGGGACGTATGCGCGACTTTAAAAAAATGGGTTAGGTTGGGATATGGGGTCGCGAGGGGTGGTTATTCCAACCCATGGACTACTTTAAACTTGTAAAAAACCTGTTTCGAAGTGGAAATCTAAAATACATTGTGACCAAGTTTGCAACTATTAAGCCAAATTATTAGATGAAAAGCAAATCTGAAAAACCCTTCAGACATTTGTGGGCCAAGTCTGCTTGCAATTAGCCTAGACATTTAAGAGAAGATGTTTAAATGAAACAGATATCGGACGGACAGACGACTGATACAAAGTGATGACAAAAGCTCATCCAAGGTGAGCTAAAAATGGCAATGAAATATATGAGTAAACTATCATTTTTTTTTTAAAAAAAAAACATCTACCAATTACAAGTGAAGAAAAATCTAGAAAATGTGTCTATGTGATAGGGATGCCCAGCACATATTTCAACTTATCATACAGCAAGTAGATAACTGAGTGTCTGTCCTAAAAGGGCACAGTTCACACTTTATATAGTTAACCTTCAAATCAAATATAAAATCATTACTACATATACAAGCCAAAAATTTTTTAAACAAAAATTTTACATAAATTTTTCTGAATTAAAATGTATCTGAAAATTGGAAGAACTGAGGCAAGGATTTGGAAAGGGCCGGCTTTTACTAAATATACTATAGCCAAGTAATCACTCTACTACAGGTATTAAAATCTTTAGCAAAATATCAATCAAAGTATCGGCAAAACAAGACTCTGAGTAGAGCCGGACTTAGTTCCGCAGTAGCTCAACAATTCAAAGGTACCAGCTAAAATTTAAATGGGGGTAATAACAAAATTACAGAACGGAATTTGCCAAGAGCCAAAGTCCTTGGGTCAAACATACGAACCAGGTGCAAAACCACCCGAAAAAATTGTCAAAATCAATGTTCCTGAAAGAATTTTCTTCGTTACTTTCCCAAGAACCTCGTTTCTTTCTTTGTAAAGACGACTTTTTTTTATTTTTATTTTTCTATCTTTTTTTTCTTTTTTTGATTGGCGATTATATCTACACGTACATTTGCTTAGGTTCCGAAAATAAAACACCAGATCTGTCAAAGGGTTTGGCTTCTCAAAATGTGACGTGGGCCCAGAATTTTTTTCTGAAGGCCCAAAGTTGTACATCTGAGAGCAAAACAGGTTGTCATATTTAGCAAAATGGACCTCTATCAAAAATGTCTTTTCTCTTCGAGCTTTTTTCAAAGCTAAAATTGTCCTTTGTCGAGAAAAAAATCTGGTACTTATCGAAAATGAAGCAGTTTAATAAAAGAACATAGCAAATAATCACGACTTCAAGGTATTTCTTATCATTTAAGTTTTTTTTTTCTATTTGAAACTTATTTTGTTTGAAAATAAAAAAAAACAAAAAAAACATGACATTGAAAGGAGTGAGTATGAGAGAGTAATTGTGGGTCTGAATGCATGATGAATGAAAGGATATGGAGTAAATGCACATGAGACAAAGTCTCTACAAATACATGGTAAAAACAAGCAAAGGAACAACGCTTTTATTGTTGTTCTTCAATAAGTTTTATTGTTGTTCTTTGGACTCTTACGCCCAAAGCGTGAGACCTGACAAATATGAAATACTATATCTCAGATATATAGAAAACAGCGAACGATTCAAAGAATTGTATGCTAGCCTCTCTTTACCTTACACAAGTGAAATTACTGAAGTGAACATTTGAAGTCATTTAAGTATAATTCTTTATTTTATAATTATATATAAATTTTTGTTGACGTATAGCTGAAACCCGCATTGTGTTGTAAAAGGGTAGCCTTTAATAAAATCACATATACATATACATAAGGTTGAATAAAAAACGATTAAACGATTTAGTATACTTTTTTTATCAAAATCTCGATTCACATTACTAGTTATCACACCTAAAAGAGAATATTGAATAATTTAACAAACGCATTGCAATTTTCAAGTACCTGTATCGATTTCAAGGACAAAATACTAACGATCCATTTAATTTCTAGGTGTTTATAGTTTGTATAAATATGAAAAATAAAGGAAATGAGGGTAAATGTCAAGTAGACAACATCCCATATCCAGTTTAAAATGACCAAAAACAAAGCATCTAGGGGTCACCGTACGGTCTTCAACACAGTGAGGAACCTCACACCATAAAGCAAGCCCTAAATGGCCCCAAAAAGGCAAAAAGTGAGTAAATCAATGGAAACAAACCACACCCAATAACCCAAATATCAAAAACTAAAATTTTATAAGAAGACAAGGACAAGCTAATGACCAACATATTCCTGACTTGGGACAGGCGCGAAAATTGCGGTGGGGTTAATCTCGTTATCTTGGATCCAAACCATCCCCTTATGTGTGGTGA
>MJUU01020268.1:36359-51371 GCA_002080025.1 Modiolus philippinarum
CCGTACGGTCTTCAACACAGTGAGGAACCTCACACCATAAAGCAAGCCCTAAATGGCCCCAAAAAGGTAAAAAGTGAGTAAATCAATGGAAACAAACCACACCCAATAACCCAAATATCAAGAAACTAAAATTTTATAAGAAGACAAGGACAAGCTAATGACCAACATATTCCTGACTTGGGACAGGCGCGAAAATTGCGGTGGGGTTAAACTCGTTATCTTGCATCCAAACCATCCCCTTATGTGTGGTGAAGGGCTAAAAATAATTGCACAAAAAGACTCACAGTAAAAATCAAACTAGAAAAAAGTCGAACTAATCAAGACGAGTACCCTTACAATGAAGAACAAAAAAATAGAGGAACGCCGATATACAACCTCCAAATAGGCAGCTGAAGGTCAACAATTTGTGCCAATTAGCATGAACATAAAAAAAATCAGTCTTTAAATTTCACATATTTTCGATAGAAATGTTTTAAACCATTGTATAATTTCGCTGTCAGGCCACTAGAATTACAAATACTTATTGTCATCCGTTGGAATATGGTATGATTTATCTATTCTTATTGAAGATTAATTGCACTAACAGCGCATTGATTGGAACTGATCACGTTTGATTTTGCGAAGGGCGTGATAATATTTCCAGTTTTTCATTTTGCTTTTTTTTTGTATTTGATCATTTGTTTTATATGCTTTTTATTAAGAAATAAATAACAGTAGCCATATATTATACCCCGAGCGATTCTAGTATGGCACTCAAACGGTTCTGAAGGAGAATTCGTCTTGGTACTCATTGATAAGACGCCATTTTAGGGTTTGGTTGGTTGGTTGGTCTGTGACGGTGCAAAAATTTATGTAAAACTATCTATAAAGTTAATGAAAGTGTCATCATTCGTTAATGACGTTACCATAAGTGTACATTATTCTAACGACAGGATTTGATACAAAGATATAATAGTCCATCATATTAGAATATGTCATACCACACCTGTGTGGTCTTCGGTCATTTTAACCACTAGGTTGTCTGACATACTCCTAAAAGTTTCCAGCCAGATGAAGATATGTCTGTAAACTAAGACTGCATTTGCTGAAGTGACAATTCGGCCAAATATTCATATGAAAGGTGCTGTTTTTTTTTTTTTTTTTGGTTTTTTATGTCTTATATTTTTTTAGCTTTTTGTATTTAATAAATTTTGCCGTATCCCTGACTTTAAAGTTTGCAATTAACAAACCTTAACTTTTGTTTCTTCAGTATCCTATTGCCGTTGTATAAAACAAAAATTTCTCAAACTTTATAAGTTAGATGTAGATCAATTAGCACAAAACGTGAATGATGTACATTCAAAGGTGAGTAATGTTCTGGAGTTAAGCTTATAACCTAGATTTTTTGTATAAAACGGAAAGAAGTGTCAATTAGTGTACCTTTACCCTTTTTTATTTCAGAAACGCACACCACTTCACTATGCTGCAGAAAGCAGCAATGATCCAGAGGTACTATGGACACTCATCAATGCTAAAGGAGATGTAAACACTAAGGACACACGGGTATGTATAGAATTTATAGAGCGTAATATTGATAGAGATTGAATATCTGAATCTGTGACATAAATGTAACCAAGTATCTATGCATGCTATTGGATACCTTTAATGGTGTTTGGTCTTTTAGTTTGATTAAAAATAAGCTAAAGAGATTTTTCATAATTAAGATCATTCTGAACATTGTTCACGTTTTGACATAAAATTATTTATTTTGTTTTATTTGCTGTTTATTAAAAACTTTCCATTCGGATGTAAATCATTATACAAGGAAGGTGCAGAATAGCTGCATTGCTTTTTATGGAAAAGGACAAATATCTGCAACTGGTTTGAGTTATTTGTCAAAATAGCAATTTATCCCTATGTTTTATTTTTAGTAATAGCAGCCATGTTGTAAGGACTTTGGTCTTTTTGGACACAATTTTGAATCAAGAAACCCTGGTAATGATTCAGACTAAGTTTGGTTACAATTGGTCATTTAGTTTTAGAGGAGGAGATTTTTAAAAATTTTACGACGGATAACGGACGACGGACGGACTGACGAAAGCCAAGTGATGGCAAAAGCTCACATGGCCAGGTTAAATAAAAATGTACATGCCTAACTGACAGTGTGACCGTGTGACGGGTGCCGTATGCGAGGCAGGACATGTTTACTCACCCTGAGCACTTGATATCACTTTTTGTGGAACTTTTCATTGTTGTGTTACCTACTCTATGGCTGTTTCATGTTTTTGTTTTTATGTATTATCGTGTTTTTGCCATGTCTAAACAGCAAACGACGTGATGTTGTAGCAATGTTATTGAAATGTACATTTTGGTTGCAGCAACATTGCAAAATAACGTTACTTCGTGTAAAACTGTAAGAGTTTCCAATTAAGCCACAACAATTTTTGAACTTATCTACAACCTTTAAACAACATTTTAAGAAAGTTGCATAAAACCATTTCTATGATACGTGTTACACTAGAAACTACGTTCCAAGAATGTTGTAATAACGTATGTAAATCAACGTTAGACTACACGTTACGATGACGTACGTGGTAGGTTTGTAAGATATTGTTACAACGTACCTAACGTACTGTATTGATTTTACAAATAAGGTATATCACAACATTTTTAACACGCTGTACAATTTGTTTTCTTTTAAACATCGGTTCCTCGCCGTAATTCAATTGTACATTTTTTCGTTTCCCATACACAACATAACTAGAATGTTACGTTAATTATGCAGATAGCTAACGCTAGGGTGACATTGGTACAACCTTTCCTTAACGTTGTGCTAACGTCATTTGTTTGCCGGGTAAGGACTTTGATCTTTTGTTCCTTCAGTATATTTCTGCCATTGTTAGATAAATGTGTATTTACAGGGATGAAATGAAAAAATATCCATATCAAACTAAGCTAATATTAAAGTTTTTGCTTCATATGTGTATTACTATTTCAAGAAAAATATATCCTATAGTACATTGCTGTAACGTTGATTACACAAATTATGCAACGTACTGACTGTATTTTTTCATACCGCCTGAAGAACGTATACATACGGTCAGTGACATCCATCGCAGTACAAAGTATAATCCATGTTGTGGGCATTGCACTGAACTATTGATAAGATATAAACATTACACAATATGTTAGTTACCTAGAATAAAATGTATACCAAGTATGAAATTGACGTACTGTGTGCATTCCATAGTAGGCAACAAACACTGCGTAATATCCTTTCTGGAAATTATTGCAACGTTTATCGGTTCAACGATGCCACTTTGATATCTTTGACTTTCCGTCTCAGGTGTATTGGACTATAGGTGAATAACAAACATGACGCTTTAAATTGAGAATGTATCATTCAAATTCATCTACAAGGGCTGAAAAATAAAGTTATCTGCCACAATGGACAAAACGATTGCAGAGAAAACACAAATAAAAAATATCGATAGGAACTCAGAACAGCCGCCATTGGTACGGGCACTAGCAAAAGACAGCGGTAGGTTAAAACCGGTTTATGCGTACCCAAGCATCCTCTTTCTCTATCCTTTAGAAGATAAACATACGAACTAAATCCAATTCATGTAGATTACTATCTTCATGACCGCAACATTGAAAAGGAAAGAAGAGAACAAAACGCAGTTTTTGATCATGTTTCGGGGAATGATCGCCGCTAATTCCAGCTAGCTTCAGGAGCCTAGTCTGCCGGTAAAACAGTGTTGCACTTTGGAAAAAAAATCAAACTGAAAACTTCCCGAAAGATTTGGGAAAGAATTATCATGTATTCCAGTAGACATCCATAGTATCAGTGTGAGGTCAGCATGCAGGTACAACCATCGGGTCATTGGATCCCAAATTCAAATTAATGGATACATGCAGAATATCCTGTCGATATGCCTATTACGTTAATAATGTATAATAAGTATTGTCCCTGTTTTTCTGGATTTTTTCATCAGTTTCTGGCATTTTTAACAACCTTTCCGTTAAAACGAGGATGAAAATGCCCATAGTCATAACATCTTTTTGTTTTAATGTTCAATATCTTTTTAGGTCGATACTAAAATACGGAAATGTGTGGAAGCCGATTATGACACGCAAGCTGAGCTCCATTAAAATGCAAATTGAGGAAGTAATTTCATGAACACAAAATTCCCTCTGTTTACAGAACTAATAAAGTAGTACAAACAGGAAAATATACAGATATGGCTTAATATAAAAAGAAAACCAAAAAGCATTAAGTTGCATAAATAAAATTTCTTTCAAGGTGAGATCTTTCAGTGAAGAGTTCTTTCACAAACTTACAATAGAATATACGGAATAAATACATATGAGACAAAGTCTCTACAAATGATGAAAGCGGGCAATTAAACAAAGCTTTAAATGTTGTTCTTCATCTTGAAGTCACTTTGATCTTTCATTTAAATGTTCTTAAATATCAAACCATCTGATAATACCTGACTTTATTGAAACCCTTTATGTTAATCTAATGTTTTAGGGGTTCACTCCACTACACTGTGCAGTACTATGTAGTAATAACCCAGAGAAAGTAAATGTACTCATTAAGGCTAAGGCAACTGTGAATGTAGCGAATAACTCGGTATGTATTTGACACGAATGTTTTATCTCTGTTGTATATAAGTAATGACTTTAAGTTACTTAGATCAGAAAAAAGAGTTGTTTTATACCCTATAAATAGTCTTAACAGGATGCCCTGTATTTCAAAGAAAGTGAAAACCAAACTTTCAGTATACAAACGAACAATTCAAGGACAACAGCAACAAAGAAATAAGGACAAACATGAGTACGGTACAGAAAACAAAAATGAAGACACATACAAATGAGCAACCCAAACCCAATAAAAACATTGGCGAGATCAGGTGCACCGGTAGAGTAAGCAAATACTGTTTCGTCCATCGTGTTGAACATATCAGTTCTTTAGTAAAGTGAAATCCAGTAGAGGAAAACCATGACATTGAGCAGTTGTCATCTGAGAAACAGTTATTGTAATGCAACATTTATATAACGAAAGTTTTGATTGGTCAGAACTGACCGTCGATTCCACGATCTACCCACCTGGACATGGTAGGTTCCTGTTTAGTCTGGTTCCTTGTATGATTACAAATACACAAGTTAAAAATAGAACATGAAATCGATAAACGGCTTTTAATTGCATTACAGTCGCAATAACAGTACATTATTTGAATACCCGAGGGCGTCAATCTTCATTTGACGGTCAAAATATCCGTTTACAGGCTCCGCTACGCGTCACCTGTAAACTGCATTTTGACCGTCAAATCTACGATTGACGCCCTCGGGTATTCAAATAATGTACTGTTATTGCTTAATTCTATAGATTTCGACTCTAAAATATCTGTAGTGATGACTTGTAGTAATGGGTGACATACGTTTGGTTAATTAGCATATTTTTAAGCAACCGAGCTTTATCATGATAGTCACTGTATCGACCACAGGCCCTTCAGTAGTGAATTAGTAGGAAGATTTAAACTAGCGCTGTTCGAATGAAAAGGGAAGTTGACTTTTCGTAAAGTTAAGTCATCAGGTTTTTTTATGTCTCTTCGATGTAGTGATCCTCTTTTGTCAATTTTAAAATAAAAGTAAAGTTAATTTCGAGCTCCTTTAAATAGATCAGATGAAACAAATCACCAAAGCTAGTGTAGTTTAGTGAAAAACACGATGCTGAAAAGTAAGACTTAGTCAGTTTTTCATCATTATTTTGTTAAGAACCACACCGATTCAAATAAGAAGTACACCGAGACTGACGTAATCAAAATGTTAGAATTTTTGATCGACAATATTTTTGTCGAATTTGGAGGTCGTGTTTTCCAACAGACAATAGGGATTCCTATGGGAACCTATGTGCGCCGCTTTTAGCTGACCTTTTCCTTTACTCGTACGAGGCCAAGTTTTTACAAGGGCTTATTCAAAGAAAACAAAAACATTTAGCCCAGTCCTTTAATTTCAGCTTCCGCTACATAGACGATGTGCTTTCTCTTAATAATCCTATGTTTAAGGATTATTCACATCAGATCTATCCAAATGAGCTTGAAATTAAAGAAACAACTGAAACACCTACTTCAGCTTCGTACCTAGATCTTTTATTGTATATTGACGAAGATGGACGTTTGAAATCTGAGCTGTATGACAAGCGTGATGATTTTAATTTCCCCATTGTGAACTTTCCCTTTCTTAGCAGCAATATACCTACCTCTCCAGCCTATGGAGTGTACATTTCACAGTTGATTCGTTACTGTCGAGCTTGTAGTTTGTACAGTGATTTTTTTAACAGAGCAAAAACACTGTCCCAAAAGCTGTTTAGTCAGGGATTTGTTCAACCTTTGTTAATTTCATCCCTCAAGAAATTCTATGGCCGTCACCATAGCATCATTGAAAGATATGACGTGTCAGTATCCCAAATGAAAGTGGACATTTTCAGCTAGATTCACGTCTTCCCGGATTTGACTACCGACTTTGACATTTTCCGGGATTGAATCACCCACAGTGTGACGGGTGCTGTTAACAGAGCAGGACATGCTTACCCTTCCGGAGCACCTGATGTCACTCTCAGTTTCACTGGAGTTCACACTGTGAGTGCCTTTGTTCTGAATGTTGTGGTTTCTGGTTCTGTGCTTTGTGTCTGTCTGGCGTCATTGTTTTTGTGTCTAACGTCATTGTTTTCTGTGTTCTAGTTTTTGCCCTGTCTTTGGACTTCGATTTTTGTGAATTTCACCCCTTTGTTCCTTCGGTATTCTACTGCCGTTGTTTGAAGAAGCTTTTTGGTGAATTCAGCCTGATATGAGTGGAGGGATTGATAGGGTAAACGAATTTGTGCCCATTTGAATTCCGATATTTTGTTGGAAAAAGAAGTCCTCAAAACCCGACAAATATATTGTCGATCATAAATTCAAACTTTCAAACCACTTCTTCATCTGTACATCTTTTCCTGATATTCTAAGTCGTATTTCACAAAGTATGATTATTCTTTGTGTATAACAATGTACTTATGTCTTTGTTCGCATTTCTTAGGGGACAAAAATATATGAATTAAATCCTTTAGCCGATATTCAAGTTGTTTTTTGTTGTTTATAGTTTTGAGAAATTTCACTATGAACAACACAAAATAACTGTCCGTATCAGGAACAGTCGTTTTTCTACGGCAAGTGACTCCAAAAAACTGAAAAAGACAGTGAAATATGATGTTTTTCTGTCGTGCACTCCGGTTGACATAGACTGCCGTTGACAGAATTCTGTCTGGTAATTGCTGGTGAAACTGACAGACGATATCAAACATTCCTAAACTTTACATGGACTGTCATTGTCTATCCATATCGCTCACAGTCATGGACAAACACTTCAAAATTTTCATCTGTCTGAGAATGACTGTCAAGACTACATACAGACATTAACAAATATTTAAGACTATTGCCTAGATTGACAATTACTATCATTGTTTGATGCAGACTCAGAAAAACATTAATTTTACCTTGTCTGACAAGGCATGTAATCATCATTCACAGACATGGACAGATATTCTATATTTTCTCGCGGTCTGGTAGTAAGTTTCGCCGCTTCACACATATACTGAACATCAAAAGAAAAGCACCACAGGTTTCATTGCTTTCAGCTTCTGAAATATTTAAACTTCAGTTCTTCGTGTATTTTTATGAAATTCCGAAGGTCGAGAACAAACTAGCCGATTTTTGTTAAAAAATGAAAATGAAGCAACATCTACAATTTTTATGACAAGTGAACGAAGGCAAAATTTTGCTGTAAAATTTGTTATATTGATTCACCAAAAACTGTGATTTCTGTCCATGTCTTAAACAACGGTAGTAGTATACCGAAGGAACAAGGGCAGCATGACTGCAAAAATCGAAGCTCAAAGACATGGCAAAAACGGTAACACATACAAGGGTTTACTTTTTATTGTTTCAGGTCATTTTTGTATTTTATGTTGAAAAAAAGGATTTTTTAGAAATATAAATTGAGAATTTTTTTTTCAGAATTTAGTTAACATGATTACAGAAACATTGTGTTAAATTTCAAAATGTTCTGACAAGTTTTCGTAAAAGATATCTCCGTTTCAATTTTAAGTTACAAAGAAATGCAGGTTAGTGGTGCGTTTCTTTCGATGTTACATACACATAGGCAACCTGTCACGCATCTTTTTAAATTGTAAGGGAATTTAAGTGATTAATTTACTTAAAAATTTCATTTGTCGAAAGATATATTGGATTTAGTGACAATATCTTTTTTAAGTTCCATAATTATCTTGCAAAACAATAAAACCAGCTAGAATGCATAACCCATCCCCTATCCCAACATATATCCAGGTAAAATTGTTTCTGTATATCTTTTTCAATTTATGAAAAATAAATAAAGCCAAAAAGGGATATTATAAGTATCTGTATTTTGCATACACTATGAAAGATATGAATTTATCAAGATTAAAGGAAATTAATTATCTCGCAATTTCTTAATTTTAAGTATAGTTTTCATAGGAATTGTACAGGATTGAAGAATTTCTAATTCTGTAGACCAATACCCTGTAATTTTACTACCTCAATTCCTAATTCATAGATATCTTGAATAATAACTATGAAAAAACAATATAACAAAAAAGAAATGGAATTGGTACACGCTGAATATGTGAGTAATTATAACTATTCAGTAGTCCCGCGCTGAATCAAAAGACTCAAAATAAAGGATACCTAAAAGAGCCATATTGATAAAATATCTTTGGAAATAAAAAAGTTCTATAAGCCAAAATAAATGTGCATTTTCTACGTTTTTTCATGATGAAATAAAACTGACAACCGTGATGTACTTTCGGTTTCTTCATTTTTCTTCCCATAAAGTACAGGTGTCTGCATAGAAAGTTATCTCACTTGCCCATGCGGGTTGTGGCAACAACAGTGCAGAAAAATTTCATGTACAGGCTTTAAACATTGCGTTTTATTTTCGGGATTTGTCAGCAAAGCTTAGAGAATTATAAGAATACAATCAGTTAAATACATAATTTAATCTGATAAAAAATAAGACCAACAGTTCTTCTTGTGATTAAGAAAATGTAATGTTTCGCAAAATAATACTGTTACTTCGCAGTTTGAATAAAACAGAGGTTTGCCGCACCTTCATAATTCTGGAACTTGGAATTCTTACGCCGGATGTTAACATGCCAAAAACCTGAACCGGAACTTGCAGTTTTCAAAGACTTTGAAATTTCATACGACAACGGTATTTAAAATTAAACCCAAAAAAACTTAAACAGTTAGATTGATTTTAATTAATGAATACTTTGGATTCCCTGATTTAAAAATCGAATTAATGGTAAACAAAAGTTTGATAAATATGTAAATTTGTTGACTGTTACCCGAGGTCTAAAGAATTTGGTTCAAATCTGATAAAGTATATCCCATATTAAAGCATTTTGAATATGTGATGAAAATCGGCATCCTACATGACTATATTACAAAACAATAACATTCCAGTTCGCTGAATCACGTGAAATCTTAATGGACAAAAAAAAAACATTTTAGCTAAGTGACTCATAAAATTATACATGGAAAATAAAAAGTAATATCCTTAAAATTACCGGTTCACAAAAAAATAAATTCTGTTATTTTTTACTTAATCACAAAAATGAAGATTTATCAACTAAACGAATCACTTAACTGAATATTTTCCAACTCACTGCATCAAGATATATTTCTTATTTACTGGATTGCACAAATTATTCCTGTATTACTAACAGGATCTTTTCAGATAAAAAAAGCTAGTAACTTTATATTATTTTCATACTTTGAAGAAAACATTTATACTCAGAACACCATTCTGAAGTTGTCTAAATCTACTCACAGCTAATCCAACAACTGGCTGTTTTTGATCAGCGAAAAATTAATTCGTCAATACAGATTTCCTATTTGAATTTTAAAACGCAAACCCCAGCATTATATTATTTTGGCAACAATGTACCTATCAGCTACGGAGTTGCCTTGAAAGCATTAATGGTTATTTGTGTAATGAGTTTCTTGATACAGTAAAATACCAAATATGGTGCAAACTCACTAGAACTTGTAAAGATATGAAATAAAAAATTCATGAGATCGAAAAAAACTTAGGAATCGATGACAGTAGGTGTTGAACTACCTTAATTTAGGATTTTTTATTATTTTATGCAAAATATTTTTTGTAACCAAGTCAATATGTTTCGTTTTAGAGCATGCAACTTTATAGGTATTTCAACGAATTAGTCTTTCTTGCGAAAGAGTTGAAATCAGTTTTCTTTCTTTTATGGGAACTTTTTCATTTTTGATCTGTTGTGTGTGTTAATAATAATGGAGCTCATCTCACCTATGGCTATTTTATTGGGTCCATGTTTTACATTTTTGTACTTTTTCTGTGTCGTGCTTAAGTAATAACTTGTTTTCCGACGTTGACATAGTCCTTGGATTGTTCGTTCTAGACTACCGGTTCGGTTCTCACTTTCGTCATATTAGCTATATTGCTACGTTTGTGATTCATGCGCATTTGTCTCCCGAGTGGTAGTGATCTTTTAGCCATAAAACTGAAGTATTGTCATAAACTGTCCGACTGCTTACACCATAAGTTACCTTTTTCAAAATAGTACATCATTTAGGATAATGTTTTTACCAATGATCCGTAATTGGTTGAGTTTTTATCCGCATGTTTTGATTTGAATGTTTTAGGGGTTGACACCACTACACTGTGCAGCAGCTTATAACATGGACTCCAACGTTTTATTGAATCTCTGTACTGCAGGTGCAAAAGTAAATGCAAAAGACCACATGGTATGTCAATGTAGAAGCTCTAGTTTCGATTTGTTTTAATTCAGATTTCGCATTGATATTTTTAATTATAGAAGATAACGAACATAATAAAATAGTAATTAGATGTCAACGGTCATTTAAGCTTTTTTCTGTAAATATGTATATTTCTATTGAAAGTATAAGGAATTGTATCTTTTTCAAACAATATAAATAGATCGGATTTATTTTAAAAGAAAAACTGTATATTTTTGCTTTCTGATCAAAAATGTTTGAAACAAAATAATAATAACAAGAAACACCTACAATGGTTAAAAAGTACGATCACGGGATATCTTCCACACAAAGGGAACTCAAATAACTAACGTCATACGAAAAAACAATAGAAACCCGGAACCGGCACTAATTAAGTTCTCGCAAAAGACAGTGGTAGTGTATAACCGTTTTTATTGTGCCCAAGCCGAAAGAAAGGATTTAAGCTCGTTTTCTAATAATTCCACAAAGGTAAATAGGTTCATTTTGATATCTTTGTAAAACATTTTTCTTGAAAACATTTATACACTTTGCCATAAGGTACGGGCCATCTGGTTTTACAGTATACTTCAAAGTCATTTTGTTGAATTTATACTGAGTATAATACATGTATATTTAAAACAAAGTAATAGTGAAATTTACAAGCAAGAGAAATGTCTCTTGTCGAAATTTGCAAATATTTTATATTTCCATTCTCTGCAAAAACAATTAAATAATAAGTGCTCCGGACCTGCTACCGAACATTACCAAAACGAGAGGGGGTGTTTCAAAAATCGATTGAACCAACTGGCTCTTTTGAATTAAGGAACACAGTTGAACTAGAGGAAATTTAAATCTTATCTTTTGTAGCGCTTAACGTTAATTTCTTTTCGTCAATTAGAATTTAGTTAAATATTTATCATGTAGGAAAAATTATAAATAAACACTTCAATTTCACAAATACTTTGTTCTAGGTGGTATATATTTCTTTCAATAGGTCAGGATCTAGTCGTTTTTTTTCTTACTTGAGGGGGTTGTTTCAGACACAATTCACGGAGGTTCCTTTCTCGAAAGTCCCGTTTTCTGCTCTATAATTTTATTATTATCCTCATAACATTTCAAACATCACTATACTATTTATGCTGTTTTATGCCATACAGTTTACATTTTTCCAATTTAAGCAAATTTTGTAAAGTTTATTGAAGAAATTAAAGAATTCCTTTATCATCTAGAAATGAGAAAGTTTACAATATAAATATGAAATTTATTTTAACTTATCAAGACGAGTGAGATTTATTTTGCTGTGTACTATATGTAAACCATACCCTCAAGTAAGGATAATTTGTCATGTCTCCTGTTGATACTTTCATCACATAATAATTTCATAACATTGAAAAAATCTCATAGACATTCAATTGGATCATCTCGTTCTGTTTACATTTGGTACATTTCTGATATCAATAGACATATATAAATTCCATTGCGTTGAGCAGGAGGTTCGTTTGTTAAAAATGTGTCAAAACAAATGTGTTTCGTCCTAGTTTTCTGATTTTGTTATTGTAGAAAATTCAAACTGTGCACAAAACACCTGGACTGTTAATTAAGACAATATATACAGGATATAGAAATAGTATTATACATTCGATGTAATAAGATAAAAATAATATAAAATATTCGCTGTTATAAAACAAATATCACAATGTTGGCATGTGAAATTGACGATGTGTCTCCCTTTAAACATCCCTCAAGTGATCGGGCGACAAATCCATCGCAAAAATGTGATCAATGTATGATATTCCCTTAAGTTATTTGTTCGTTGTTGTTATTTCGTGGGACGAGTTACGAGTAACTTGAATTGTCGAAAATTCCCGACATCAGCATACGATTTGATAAGTTAAAATAACTTCAAAAACTTGTAATGTAAATTTTCTTATTAAATTCTAAATTATAAGGAATATGATTTGACATTGGATCTATCAGAAAATCCCATTTTTATCTTTTCCACTGAAACCACTAAATAAAAAACATTCTATAAATTTAACAGAAATGCTTAAGATGGGTCATTTTGTTCCGATAAAAAAACCTTGCTGCCAGCCAGGAAAATTCTTTAACATTTGATCCTATGGGAAAATCGCATCATGACCTTCACAAAAATGTTGCCCATTTCGTTCCAGTCCAATAAAAAACATGGCCGCAAGCGTAAAACATAATTAATAACTATACCTGATAGGAACATTTTATTTTTATCTTCTCCTCTGAAACCAATAGAGCAATTTGACAAGAATTTACAGGTCATAATGTATGGATTAACAAAAGAATGCTCTTTTTGCTTCGAGTCGATGAAAAACATGGCCACCAGAACGGAACATAGTTAAACACTTAAACCTATGGGAAAATCCTATTTTTGTTTTCTCCTCTGAAACCTTAAAAGCAGATTCAACCAAACCCATATGAATGATGTATGGAAGGTACTTTTTTAAGATTGCTCAATTCGTTTCGACCAGAACATACTTTAGTATTGGACACTTTTTGAGCTTCTCGGAAACCACAGAAACAAATTCAACTAAACATTGTAGAAATGATATATGGAATGTCCCAATGTGACAAAAATATGGTCGCTAATTTAGAATTAAATTTGATAATGAACCCTATAAGGAAATTCTATTTTCATCTTCTCCACTAAAACCATTGAAGAAACTTCAACCAAATTTAACAGAAATACTAAAGAAGGTCTCGTACAAAGATTATTCATTTCGTTCGGATAAAAAATGCTGCAAGCCGAGAACATATAAAATATTTGCCCATATTGGAAAATTGCATTGAAGCAAATTCAACCAAACTTTACAGGAATGATGTGTGGACGGTTTTGTACAAAATTTTCTAATTTTGTTCCAATCTGACGAGAGAAAAACACATAACTGTATGAAAGCGGGACATTGGACCTTATGTGAAAATGATGATTTCATATTCTCCTCTGAAACCACTAAAGTAAATTTAACCACAAGGATAATGTATGAAACATGATTGCATTGAAAATAGCTAACCATTAGACCCCATTGGAAAGAAACATTATTTTTGGTCATTAGTATTTTCAAGGTATAGAAACATTTTGTCATGTAAGCTACAGTCCTTGGAACAGTCAACAGAGTGCGAAATGTCAACACAATCTCTGAAAATACCATTTAGTAGTAATCAATCACACAATTTCCAAATTTAATGTGTTTTTAAATGATTTGAATGTTTGCAAAATATTTTTCTGAGGTTTGGGCATAAAAAACACGATTAATAGAACTCTGAATGCGAATTATGAACTCAAGCTGTGAAAATCCCTTCTAATAGTGTTTTCTTCCTGAAATAACCATATTTGAAGTGTTTAGAAATGATTAAAATGTTTAGTCCAAATAATATCTGATCGATAGAATTCTGAGTGCAATGTGCGAATGTACTCTTTTAAAATGCCATTTAGTATAGTGTTTTACTCCATTGATTTCATCAGATAAAAACCAAACTTGGTCACATGCTTACCTATTACCCAAGAAAGAACCCTATTGATTTCCGGATTGGTAACCCACAAGGTCTAGGTCAAGGTTTGTAAAAATAGACTACAATTTCAATAAAATTTTGGTTTCCGGATGATAACTAGAGTATTCTGCATCTGATCAAAACCTAACTTGGTCACATGCCTACTTTTTTACCCGGGACAGAATCCTTTTCATTTCTGGGTTGGTAACGCAGGGTCAAGGTCACAGTTACTAAAAAAGACTAAAATTTCAATACAATTATGGTTTCTGGATGAAAACTTGAGTATCTTGCAGACTGGATCAAAATTAAATTTGTCACATGCTTCCTTATCACCCCAGACAGAACCATATGGATTTCAAACTTGATACTCCCAAGGTCAGCTAAAAATAGACAAAAATGCCAATGAAACTTTGGTTCCTGAATGATAACTTGAATATTCTGTATTGGATCAAAACCAAACTTGGTCACATGCTTACTTATTACCCAAGACAGAGTCCTATAGATTTTCTGGTCGGTACCCCCAGCACAGGTCAGAGATCCTAAAAAAAGACAAAAATTTCAATAAAATTATGGTTTTCGGATGATTACTTGAGTATCTTGCATATTGGATCAAAATCAAACTTTGTCACATGCTTACTTATCACCAAAGAGA